>SNQJ01S0214280.1:0-15662 GCA_010110895.2 Picea sitchensis | reverse complement strand
AAAAAAAAATTTCGAACAAGATATGGACATTATGAATTTGTAGTTATACCTTTTGGACTCACTAACGCGCCAACCATGTTTATGTGTTTAATGAACAATATTTTCAATCAATACTTGGACAAGTTTGTATTAGTATTTATTGATGATATTCTGGTTTATTCTAAAACAGAAGAAGAACACGAAGAGCACTTAAGAATAGTTCCATAAACTTTGAGGAAGCACAAACTATATGCTAAATTCGATAAGTGTGATTTTTATCAAAAGAAAATACAATACCTAGGACATGTAATATCTGCAGAAGGCATTGGAGTCGACCCTGAGAAAATAAGAGCCATCATGGAATGGTGAGTTCTTAAGGATGTAGCGAATATCTGACCATTCATGGGAATCACAGGATGTTACCATAGATTTATAAAGGGATTTTTCAAAATTGCTTACCCTATCACATCGTTACAAAAGAAGGGGAACAAGTTCAACTAGTCACAGAAGTGTTAAGACAGTTTTAATAAATTGAAAGGATTGTTAACAACCACACCCATTTTAAAGGTAGCAGATCTGGAAGAAGGGCATGCTATTTTCTATGAGTCCCAAAAACTAAAGGAACATGAGCGAAACTACTTCACTCATGACTTAGAATTGGCAACGGTAATACATGCCTTAAAAATGTGGCAACACTACATAATGGGTAGAAAGTTTTTGTTATTGACTAACAACAATGGTGTGAAATTCATGTTTAGTTAACCACACCTTAATGTGTGAAATGGGTAGTGGTTATCCTTCTTGAGCGAATTAGACTTTGAAGTAAGACATATCAAAGGTAAAGGCAAATGAAGTAGTTGATGTTTTTA
Organism: Picea sitchensis; assembly: GCA_010110895.2. Lineage (NCBI taxonomy): Eukaryota > Viridiplantae > Streptophyta > Pinopsida > Pinales > Pinaceae > Picea > Picea sitchensis. The sequence continues at coordinate 14,814 of SNQJ01S0214280.1, read as the reverse complement.
AGCGAGGAAGAATTCAGGAAGTAGTAGAGATCTTGGTGGAGGGATGAGGCGTGGGTAATAGCGATGAGAGTATGTAAGTTTAGAGTTGCACGGTTGTAATAAAACCCAAATGTTACTGGTGCATGTTTGTTTTTCCCATTCTTGCATTGGTGAATAGCAAACTCTATACCAGTTTTGGCACCCTTTATGGACAGGGACAGAGTGAAACCACTATGGTCTCCAACAATTTGACTTTGATGTCGACCTATTCCGTTACGTAGCCGAGGGCTTAAATTGTCCAAAAATCTTTCTTTAATTGGGGTTTTCCTATGAGCATGCATCGGATGCTGTGGTTGCACTTTGTAAATTTAACTCACAGGGACTCATAACAAATAAAGATTGTCCTTCTGAGGTTGGGACACCACTAGTCCTTCTTTATGCATCAGCATCTGGTGAGAGGTCCTTTATCGGGTATGCTACCGTGGCTGTAGTTCTTGATTGTTAATAATTCCTTCGGTTGTTCAAAAGCATCTTGGTACTCTGGGCGGGACCAGCTTGCGTTGCTGTTTTCATGGTAATGCGGGGTAAGCCCCTCTGGGAAGAGGCCTTCCATCTGTAATTATTATATGGTGATTCCCATGAATGACGGGTTTCGTGCAATACCAAATTTTCCAAACCATTCCATATTGGATTTATCTTGTCGGGTCTCACAGTGTGCAACCACCTGTTGAAATTACATCTCCTAGATATTGTATTTCTTTTGATAAAATTACACTTGTCCATTTGGTAGGGTTTGCCGAACTTCTCCGGCGTTTGGCTTATCATAAATTGATTTATCATGTTCTTCCTCCGGTTTTGAGAATGAATGCAGAGTGCTTCAGTGATAAATACACCACAAACATGTAAAGTCTTGTTGGAAATCTTGTTCATCAGGGCACATAGCATTAGTGCATTTGGAAATGAGTCAAAGGTATGACCTTCACAATTGATGTTTATATCGTGAAAACTGCTTCTCTTATGTCCCTCGTCTTTCTTGATGATAACTGGATTGTAGATCCAACTTTGAAAAGATCTGGCCCCACCTGCTTGATTGAACAAATCATTTATCCTTGGTAAGGAGTTGACATTGTATCATTCCATTTTGTTGATTGTCTATAATTGATGCGCGTGATTGTGGTCCTTCTTTGTCACAAAAAGGGACTAGTGCCCCATGAAGTGGCTACTTTCGAATCTATCTCACATGCTATTTCTCTTGTTATAGCCTGTTTAATATTAGGTCTGAACTCATTAGGTAAAATTTTGAATAGGGGTTGAGCAGAATGAAACCCTATGGAGAAGTCTATTTCCCTTCTGGGAGGTGGTAAGAGTATCATCCATAAACATGTCTCACGAATTATCATGGGACAACAAAAGTCTTCTAACTTTGGATTATCTTCTTTTCTAACAGTTAAGATTCCGGTTGGCATAAACTTGACATGCTTATGCCATTTCTTAAAGGTTGCATCGTTGAAACTTGTCATTGTCTGAGGAGGTTTTGATATACCTTGGGCTATTCTATTGGTTCAAGATTGTCTTTATAATAGAATATATTTGTGTAACGATATTCACGCTTTGTGTTGTTCCAACAATCCATCCGATAATCATATGGTGAATCTAGAGGATGTTTGAATTTGTTCTTATATTTTGACCATCAAAGCTGAACTCAAAGTAAATGAATTCACTTCTTTCCTTTTTAGTAAAGTTAACTTTCTGACATTTAAGCCATTTTCGTTAGCCGGTTTCTTAAATTTATTTGTCTCACTATATGGGGTATTACCAAATCGGCGTGGGTTCAATTAAAACTTAAATTCGGGTGTTATTGATTTTACCTTCGATTTCTACCACTAAGGAATGGTTGTCAAATGCAGCGGGCCATCTAGCAAGCTACGTTGCTCGTTACATAATTCTTCACATTACCGTTGGGAACTTTTGCGCAAATTATGAACGGCGGTTGCTGAAATGCTTGTTCCTCCTTATGTGAGGTTCTCCACATTCCCGGCACTTTAATGATTCATGGGGGATGTCCCCAAAATTCTTTGTTCCCAAATTAACTAGTTTACCACCTCCTTGTGTGATTGGATGGTTTGAGTGAAAATCCTTTCTTGGAAGAATTTTTGCTACATTCTGATAAGGAGGTGAGAACCAGCCCTTCTTCCCTAGTTTGGTTGGTCTTTGTTTCTTATCCTTTGGGCTTTGGAAGCTCTACCCGTGTTTATACCAGTCATAGAAGATTAGGTGCTTTCTGAGATAGCGCTCGAGTTTTAGGGTTTGTCCAGAGCTAGTTGTCCCGTCGGTTGTGGTGGCGGGCAGATCCTTTGGTTTTTAGCATTATACGGTGTGGAACCTTGAGCAGTTCCAAGGAATTTGTTTATGGGTCGTCCCGTAGATAAATACTTGTCCAGAGTCATAGCTTGTAAAATTGGTACCTTATTTCGCTTTCATATGTGGCTTTCCTTAAAGGTATTATTTCTTGAAATACTTCTTAAAATTAGACCATTCCAGCTGTTTCTCCTTTGGGCCCTTGGCCAATTTTGAGATCTTGCCAGCAAATGATGGCCTTCTCTTTCAGATTGGCAGATGGTATTCGTTGCTTCATATTCTTTGGAATAGTTATAGATATGGGAGTATTTTTGATGTCCAACAACCATGCCTCAACTCTTATCCTGTCCTGGATTCTCCATCAAATGTATTTGGTTTAATCTTTTGAAATTCTCCTTCAAATTGGTCTACTTGTTTTTCTTTTTGTCTATTTTATTTTGTCTTGGGTTGAAGGTGTTCCTTGACCGGACTCTCTGCTTTCTGTTTCTAGACTTGAGTTCTTGGAGGCCCTTTTCTTGACCTCTTCGTCATGGTTATCATCTTTTAGGATTTTATTGGTTACTATACGCCTGCGCGGAACTTCATTTTATCTCTTGTTCCTCCATGCTTTCTTTCAATTCTCATTATATCTCATTGAAAACCACAACTCAACGATAAGATTCCTCATTGTTTCCAGGTACTAGTAGGAGATCTTTCGTCATTATTATGTATTGGATTTCCATGAGGTCTTTGTTGTGGGTTTCCTTCCATATTGATTTCTGCACCCTCCTGAGATCCATAATTAGCACCTAAAAGCAGAAAGGGCTTTTCGGTTTGCTTAACCATAAGGTTTAATGGATTTTACAGAAATCATAATATATACTAAGCAACTAGTGACTTTGTTCGGTGTTCGATAACGGCGTTTTCTCGATACCATGTCAAACAATAAACCCAAATCTCCAAATTTTTCCATAAAAAAAAGTTTCCCATTCTTGCATGATAAAAATAACTTAACTCCTATACCAATTTAACTTTCTATGGTTAGGAGGTTTTCCAAGGTAAACCTCTAAGGTCTCAACAATTTATTTGATGTCACCTATTCCCATGTACATAGTGTCCACATAGAAAAAGACTTAGAAATTACAATCAAAAAATCTTTCTTTAATTAAGGGTTTTCCTATGTTTATACATTAGACTACTCTAATTTTCCACTTTGTAAATTTAACTCACCCAATACACATATAAGACCAGGGTTCAAGCCTATCCCACAGCGGTAACTAAGAGACTTAGTTTTGACTACGAGTCTATTCCTTAATATAGGTTGAGTAACGAATCCTTTTAACAATCTTTGCCTTAACTAGACAATACTCTAGTGAGCCTTCCCAGATGATAGGTTTGTGGTAAAAACAAAAATACATTTGGGGTGTACAAATCTTCCACTTGTTCGGGACTTGAAGGATAAACTTGATTTGCCATTTCTTGATGTGAAATGCTAGTTGACTGTCATAAGGTAAATAAGGCTTTGTACCTATCATTTAATGGTAATTCTATGTGTGCAACTTTCGAAACCCTCACCTGGCAATTTCGTCCATTCTAGTAATGCCAACTTGGTCCTCATCACATCTCTCCTGGGTCAGCCCGTTACCTTCCAAAGTTATTGAGTAATTGGAAAAGGTTCTACTAGGGTTTCAATGTCCCTCTTTGTTCCATTATCAAACCCTTTTCGGGGGCCTACGCGTGTTATTGTCGCTGTTGAAACATGTGGAGTGGTTGAGAAGGCGTTCTTAGGTGGAAGGATATAACCGGTTGCCTTCGATAATCTTATACTATCCACAGGTTTGGTTAGTGAACACGTTTATGTTCTCCTTTACGCCTAATCCAATCTATGATATTTCTCCACTGATGACTGTAAGGGTCCTAGTTTGGTGTATGCATTGTGGGCAGGGCCATTCTAGCGGTAGTGGGAATGGTAACCGGGAACGAACTGGCTGACTCCCATCGCACAGGTAACAAAGGTGTTCTACTAATTTACTCAACCATTTATCTTCTTTAAGGTCTTCTGCAAGTCGCTTCTTCGTCCTAACTTATAATAACCCATCTCTGGAAATATATACAGGTAAACGTGTATAAAGAATTCTTGTTACTCGTAGGGCTTACCCTTGTTCTCCTCTAAGCCCATGACTGATACCTTAGTAAGGAAGTGATAAGAAAAATGAGGTCGTGTAGGGAAAAAAGAAAAAAACCCACACTATAGCCTGTGTGTTATACTTTTTTCAGCAACAAGGGGAGGAATTCTTCAGAGTTTTATAAGGATTCTCTATGTTTCGGCGGTCCTGGCCATATTGGGTTTTTATTTCAAGGAATTATACCATTTGGTAGACCTCCCAATCCATTGGGTGGTTGATAAATTTAGTTTCCCCTTTCATAAAGTATGTAATTACCCTCCAGTAAAATGCGTATATTTAATTATTTGCAAGCTTATTCATGACAAACATTGATTAAGTCTGTAACTATAATGGTATGACATTTTGTTTGTTTTTTTTCTCTTTGTCTTCTTATAACATCCTATTAATTTTTAGTTTTCTAGTTTGTGTGAAAAAAACATTCGTGACCTAGACTTTTCTAAAGAAATTAAATGCGTGTTCGTTGTTGTATTAATCTATCTAAAGACTTGCATGTCACGCGGTCTCTTGTTCATTTTTTGACTTTTCAAGGTTATAGTCTTGTTATTACTTCTTATCTATTTTCCTGAGAATGGTGTTTTATAAGAAGGTAACCAAATCTGATGATGGGGCCCTATTTTTTTGCTGCGAGGGTACCCATCAAGTTATTTAATCTCACTTCTCCCCTCCCCAGGTATCGACGACTCGGGTTATGGATAGCAACACTTCATGCCCATGCTAGATAAGTTTCTTTCCACTTTTGTTTTTGTTTTACGAAATATTTTCGTTATTTGTAAGATCCTTTTCCCAAGTAAGATTTGACAATAATAAAAGAAACACGTCTCGTCCTTTGTAGGTTTGCAGGGTTACTATGTTGGTGTTGGACCATGATTTATACAATAAAGGTACTCGGGTTCCTCTTTAATCTCTTGGCGAAAAGCCTAGCTTCCTGGGTGTAGATAAGATTCAGAATTTTAAAGTAGGTTATCATATTTCAAAGATGGTTGTATTGCTATTGCTATAGCTTCACCGATTAAATAAAGGGCAAGGGCACTCAAAAGTCCAGTTATTGTGTAATAGAGGTTAAAAGTAGGGTTATACCTTTACTCCAAGAGCTTAGCGTTGACTTAGAGGGAAAATCGATTGGTTTCTCCCTTCCATAATACTCGATCTAACTATACATTTATTCTTAGGACTAATAAAATCATGTGCTTATATATATCAATATCCTATATTATAACCTATGTTTATTTCCATTGCTTTTCCCCTTCAATTTTACTGTGGTGATTTTGTTTGTAACGTAAATAAAATATGGCAACAAAATGTATATTATTTTTTCTCTTTAATTACTAGCAGGTAGTTTGATTTAATGAATTTTGTTTAAGGTTGCTTGAAATATCAGTTTCGTTTCAGAGGATTGCGTATAATAAAAATATTCTAGTTGTAATAACCCTTTATTAAAGAGATACAATAATGCTATAACAATTACACTATACTTTTCGTTTTTACTCCAGTAACCATAATTTCGTGGGTAGTTCGTCCCGACTTCAATGAATAAGGCTATACATAGAAGCATGCATATAAATGCGATTGGGTGTTATATGTATGTATATATATATATATATATATATATATATATATATATATATATATATACTATATATATATATAAACACATAAAAATAGCTTATTGTTACTACCGTGAAACGACTATGTGCATAAAATATAGGTGTACATATATATGCCTCAATTTCTCTTTCAAAGGAAACAACTCTTTGAACATATTCATAGATGACATAATATACAGGAAATAATTATTTTGATTCATGTACAATACATAATTGGTAGGGAGTCTTAGCACCGATTGGACAATGTTCTTTAGAAATTCCATGCTTAACCATGATGCGGATACAATTTCGATTGACACCTACAGTTAAACCTGTAAGGTCTATCCCACAGTTCATCCCATTTTGCAGAGATCCATTTTACGAGGGTATAAGTTGATTTGTTCACCTAGATTTACACTATTGCATTCTATCAATCAATAATTCTATTAACATTGAACATAGTAGGGGTAGATAGAAATATCTAAATAAAATTTTCAGAGTAGTGACAAATGGAACAATCATGTTCCACCAAACCATAGAATGGGGTATCCAAATGTGTCCTATTCATCCTCTAGCCTAACCATGAATCCATAAGGCCGAACTTGGAAGAAACTCCTCCTCAACAATGTCCCTTAACTCCAATTGATTCCTCTTGCCTCACACTTGCTTGGTGGTGTTCGCTGACAGAGTAAGATGAATGGTCTCTTTTCCAACATGCTTGGTAGTGTCCTCCTCATATGCTATTTATCAATCTTTTTCCTGGGTCTTTTTCCCTCCTTTGGAATTTTTTGCAGCTCTCTTAATCCCTAATTTTTTTGGAACTTGTTGGCCAAATCTCTGATTTTCCATTTGTAAAAATCAACCTAGAGTCTGGTTCCATCTTCCCACTCATGGAGTCATGGTCAACTAATTTTAACATGGTTATTCCATTTATCTTTTAGATTGTGTCGTGTAAATATAATTTGTTTTTCTTACAAGTGTCATAGTCAGAGAGTTGGTTGGGTCAAATCTCTACCTAACATTCATAATAATTAATTACAATTATCAAAATTCAAAATTTGGAATTGCCATAAATGGAATTTTTTTCAGAAATTGAATCACAAAAACATAATAATTCAACAAATTTTAAATTTAAAAATACTTTATTTTTAAGGGATGTTAGAGGACACTACATGAAATTCAGACAAATCAGATCTGAGTATTGATAAAAATGGTCTATTATGATTTAAAAATAGACTATATATACCACATTTAGGGAATTAAAGTTAACGATTTTGGATGAGGTGCATAAGAAACCATATTACGGTCATTGAGGATACCAGTATTAACAACACTTAGAAATTATTTTATTGGCTTATTATGAAGGTAGAAATAGCGAGGAGTACTTAGCTAAAAGTGTCAATCTTGTCGGCGGTAAGTTAGAACACCAACATCCAGTTGTGATTATAGACAACAGAGTTACTTGAGAATGGAAATGGGAGACTATGTCGGTGGACTTTATTACAGGTTTGCCAAAACTCGAAAACAAAATGATTCTATTATGGTGGTGATCGATAAAATTAGTAAAGTGTGCATACTTTATTCCTATAAAGTATAAATTTAAATCTAGTAGCATTGTTGAAATATTCATGAAGAAATTTTTAGATTGCATGGTATTCTAAAATGGTGATTCGAGATAGAAATTTACATCCACTTTTAGGAAGAATTGCTACTGAGGATAAATACTAATTTGAATTTAAGTATGAGTTATCATCCACAAACGGATGGATAAACCGAATGAACATTCAAATCATAGAGGATATGTTCTGCATGTACATAAGAACAAAACTAAGCAAGTCAGAAGACTACCACACTTGGTAGAACTTGCATATAAAAATGGGTACCAAACTTTGGCTAAATTAGTATGAGGGTATTATATAGCATAAAGTGTATGTAATCCAATTAGTTGGGATAACCGGTTGACCGACTCATGGTTGGACCAAAGATAACTTCAAAATGGAGAATATGGTAAGAAAGGTACAACAAAACTTAAAAGAGGCACAAAATAGACTATACAAAATTTATGTGGACTAGAAAAGAATACACTTGGAGTTTTAAGTGGGAGATTATGTTTACTTAAAATTCAAAGCCTGGAAGAGTTCACTAAAGCTAGGGATTTTTTCCAAGTTGGCACCCATTTTTTTGTGGGCCCTTCGAGATACTAGCAAGTTATGTAGCATACCAACTTGCACTTGCTGGCAATCTAAAAATTCATAATGTGTTCATGTTTCTTTGTTAAATTATTTTCATTACCCTACTCATGATCGTTAGACTTGGTGCGGTGGAACTAGAAGATTGGGTTCCAGTAGGAACCTATGTTTGGACCAAGAGAAATAACCTTGACGCAGTGCGTGCATTTGAGGTAAAGGTGCCAATGAAACTTGCTAGTCCTTAGGTGGCCCTTGGGAGTTGGAGGGATATTTGGGGAAATATCATCCAATCATGTTTCCAATAAAGGAATTAACGTTGAGGAAAGTGTTTTATTGAAGGGAAAGGATGTGACATCCCAAAATAAATTATTTTTGGTTGAAATTTGTTGGAAAATTATTCCGTTTTTTGTAAATTCAAATTGGAATTTATTTTGTCATTTATAGCAATTTCGAATTTTAAATTTGGTAAATTGTAAGCATTTAATGGTCATGACGCTATTGAATTTGAGATCTAATTTGGCCCAACTAAATGTTGACTATGACACTTGTATGAAAGCATAATATTTTTTAATTATTGTAGGAGGACAAATAAAACAACCATGTTAAAATCAAATGACAATGACTCCGAGAGTGGGAGCGATGTTGGAACTACCTCAGGTTGATTGTTACAAGTGGAAAATCAGAATTTTGGCCATTTGAGCCCACGGAGAGTAGGGATTTGGAAGGTGAAAAGGAGATTCCCAAGGAGGAAAAGACCTGAGCATTTTAAGGTTTTGATATATAGCATATGTGAATGTTGGGGAATAATATTACAGATTGCTTGCTGTTATGAACACTAATTACTGAGTGTGAGGCAAGAATAAGTTTTTCTGAAGTTGAATGACGTTGCTGAGGAGGAGTTCCCAGTTAGCCCTCATGAATTCATGAATTAGAACTGGGGAATTGCAAAGACATGACAAGTGATTTTGGCTGCCTATTTTATGGTTGGGAGGAGCGTTGTAATAAATAGATTTTCTCACAAAAAACTTTTAAAAAATCTTGTTTCTCTCTTACACCGTTATTAAAATTTTCCTTCCTTTCCTAAGAGACTCTATACTAGGAATTATCCTTGCTTATACTTTGTGCATTCCATGCATACTATGGCTTCAATAAATGAAATAAATTCTAACTCCGCTTAATATTTAAGGGTGGTGGTTTGTCACCCAAGTGAATATCAATATATATATGTAATATAGCTTGGTTACCCATCATAGGAAGAGATCATTCAAACTAATAATACTATACCATAGGAGTTCGATGCTACCGCACTTAAGGAGAAGAAAGTGTTAAGAGATGATTACTAAGGTAAAACTATTTCCCTGTGCAACTGTCAATATGTTACGTGGACCAACATTCATAGACTTTGTCCCATCAGTTTAGTGTTCTGAACAAAACTTACCCTTTTCCATACAGAGATCAGATTCCATCCATCTACGATGTGATCATGGCGGTTGAACTTACAGGCAAAGGTGTGGTTAGTCCTACACCTTAGAATAGTCTAGGACTAACACTCGTAACTGGTTTTGGCGGACTGGGGAGAGAAAGGTGATCGAACTGTTTGAGTTTATCGTTGTGAAACCGCTTGTCGTTAGGATTTTTGAGTGACCGATACATTATAGCCAAGGTATGGAAGAACCCCTGCGAAGGACAGGAAGTGGGACTGTCATTTACTCCTTGGGCCCAACACTAGATTAATGGAGTCCTGTCTAAATGTTGCCATGTCACCTCCATCACATGGATGGGTACCTTTTCATCATTAATGTTATGAATTCCATTTACGGGGCTCCCCGAGTCTACTACCCACTATTTTTTCAGCTCTGTATTACCATACCTCCCTTAGACTATTCGTCGTGACACTTCAACTTCCTGGTGGAGTCAGGCTGATTCGTTTAGTGGCGGATTTCGACATACTTCTCCTCAGAAGGTAAGATCCCTCTATCAACGATAAATTTAAAACTCCGTGTTAACTAGCTGTTTGTTTCATCCTCTCCTGTTTGCTTTGGGATTGTTCCCTGGTAAGGGTGAACCACCTGGTAAGGTTAGTTTTATCTGTGACACTTATCCGAAACCAAGTTACTTTCCCTTGGTTTTCTACTTTATGGGTTTTGAACCTAGTTAAATATCCTGATGGAATCCCTTGGAGATCCATCATGGTGAGTTATATTAGTTGATCTCTGCTGAGAAAGTTTGGTTTTTGGCCTTGGGACATCCGGCTGAGAGGTCACCTTGTCCATGGTTTGTGAGGGTTTGGGACTCGATAGTTCTTTTCTGTTGAGCCATAAACAGGGGAAATTTTATTTAGTTTTCTATTGATTTAGGGATGCTTTTAAATCTCAAGGGTATTGGACTCATCTCGATTCATACCCCGAAATACGGGACTGTAATGTTGTGTCTCCTCATTTTTAATATTTAACTCTATGTATAGTAGTTTTCTACTTCTGTAAGTTTTTCTTTGTGTTTCTTTTAAGTTGGGTGTTCAACTATGATGGGCCCCTTTTTACTGTGAGGATACCCAGTAGATGATCGATGGCCTCTCCACCCCTCTCAAGAGCATAGCTGGAATGTTACCGGGATGCAAGGGCATGGCAATTTTTGACTATAAGCCCAAGTTAAGTATTCATTCGCATTCTCTCTTACTTTTACTTTCTGGTTATGTTACTTTCCTTAGAAATTTTTTATACTCAGTATGTGGATTTCGATCATAAAATACTAATCAGAACTCTCTGTTGTTTCATCATGTAGGGATGGGGTGTACAGGAGCCTTTGGGTCCTCAACCTCACCATTCCCAAAAGGTACTTGAGTTCCTCGCTTTCGATGTGTTCCAGATTTCACTACTCCAGGTTTTATTCCATGAAACAATAGTTCTGGCTTAGGGATTTGTCGTTGTTGGGTTTAGATATAGTCTTACGAACTGAATGATATTCGCCTAAGATTACTAGCTTGATTTCGATAGACAAGGTTTTCTTTTCTCCTATCACGACACACGGTTGTTTCCTTCCCCTGCGATTGTACCAGACATAAATTTCCAAGTAACAGAACAGATTTTGATTCACTCCAAACTTAGGTTAAATTTGTAATTCCTGCATTTATTTCTTAATGAGTGGTTTTTGGATCATCCTGTTGTGAACTATCTGGTTATGCGTAAAGTTTTAATGCTTCATTTCCTTTAGGTAATTGTTGGCTATTTGCATGTAATGATAACATTCCAAAAAATGGTTCTGTGGTTTTCACGATCAACTACATACTTAGTTAATCATGTCTAGTGTACAGGGTGTAGAAGCTTCCAAATACTAAGAATTCATTCTACTCTTAAATCATACTAACACTGTCATATATAGCCGTTTAATGTTATTCTGATGAACTGAGCGACTACGTGCCTTTGACAATAACTATAGTTGCAAACTCTTTCTAGTTCATCACCTAACTTTATCCAAGGAGTTAAAAGGATATGGTTTCTTTACTATTAAAATAGCTCATATAATAGATCTATCGTCACAATATATATAGTATAATTTTCTTCTTTCGTATTCTCTTGCTCGAAATACCTTTACATGGATTAGGTTAATGGACTATAAGGGAAGCTAGTATAATATTCGGTCTTTATGCCTAAGCTACAGATCTATCTCTACACAGTCTGTTGAGGAAGATTATATGACTCTTAACATAGTTTTGAATCTCATTGTTAAGTTTCTAGAATATGCTTTACACAGTTAGTTTTAATGACTATAAGATATACAACATAAATCTCATTCTCCGTGCTTTATTTCTAGTATCAATTTCACACTGTCCGTTTAATGGAAAAAGAAATTGTAGCATAGCTTTCAAACTCAGTATGTTGTTTCCAGCATTATTCATACATTTAGATTAATGAAGTTGCAGCATCACCTCCAATCTCAATATGCCAATCCCAACATTGATTTCACACAGAAAATAAAGACAAAGAAAATAGCAGTAAATCTAGTTTAGAGGAGATTTTTTCGAGATTTTAACCATGAATAATCCTTTCCCAACTATCATAACAATTTCAAATTCAAAAATATTTTTATTTTAGGGTATGTCACAAACATGGTTGTTCCCTTTGTCGTCCCACTAATTGGTTCAGATATGTTTACCTACTCCTCTGTTTGAATGATCATTTATACTTATGTAATGTATATGTTAATTCTGCATCGAAGTATTTCTATGGATGAAACGAGTTTGAATATTGTTAAGTTTAAAACTGACAAAATGGATTTAACGAAGCCTAAACGAACCATGTTTGTCGATTTAATTAAAAAAACGATTGCTATTGTTTTTATTCGAGCATCACCTCCAATCTCAATATGCCAATCCCAACATTGATTTCACACAGAAAATAAAGACAAAGAAAATAGCAGTAAATCTAGTTTAGAGGAGATTTTTTCGAGATTTTAACCATGAATAATCCTTTCAACTATCATAACAATTTTCAAATTCAAAAATATTTTATTTTTAGGGATGTCACAAACGTGGTTGTTCCCTTTGTCGTCCCACTAATTGGTTCAGATATGTTTACCTACTCCTTCTCTGTTTGAATGATCATTTATACTTATGTAATGTATATGTTAATTCTGCATCGAAGTATTTCTATGGATGAAACGAGTTTGAATATTGTTAAGTTTAAAACTGACAAAATGGATTTAACGAAGCCTAAACGAACCATGTTTGTCGATTTAATTAAAAAACGATTGCTATTGTTTTTATTCGGTATATTAACTAAAAGGTACACCTAGTGAAAGATTAGGAAGAATCCCTGTTGTAAATTATACCACTGCCGTAATATGATAAACTGTAGGATCATAGCACAATTATCTGTTACAGGAACAACACTATTACTATAATGAATGGATTGATAAAATGATTGAGGATCTTCATGGGTGATAGGAATGGAATGGAAATAACAAATAGCATTACAAGCCACTGTGTATTATACGTAACAAGAACATAGTTATTGTATGTAAAGTGTAATAAACTAACACAGCGGCTAACTCACTGCTGGTGAACGCCTAAAGGTGGTTTATTCCGACTGGCGAATGATGGTGATTCTAGCACAGAAACACGGCCACCTTAATACCTTAATATTTTTTAATTAGGTAGACGTGACAATAAGTTAGTGAACATAGTAATTTTTAAACACGATTAGGTAAATGTAAAAAAATAAACATATAAACTGATGTCTTTATAACAACTCGGAAGTTAATGGATGAAATCAGAGCCATTCATTTATTGTGACGACTAAGAATATTTTAGGGATGTTTAATCTCGTCCATAGAAAAAGTATTAAGAACTAAAAACCTATTAAATGTGCCCATTGTCAATAGGTATACGCCTTTCGGCGTAATTAATCAAGCAGATGAATTTCTAAGAATTTCTACATGTCATAAGATTTTATGTTGTTAGAGCATTCAAGTTTTTCTCTCAAACTCTATAGACTAAAGGGCCCAAAGTGGAATGAAAAACTATGATAATAAGGGATTTACGAAGACTAAAGGGCCCAAAGTGGAACAAAAAACTACGATAATAAGAGATTTACGAAATAGTATGAACCTTTTGACAAGCGCTATCGTAGATTGCATAGAAAGGCATTGTACCATTATGAAGCGCTGCACACATTTTAAGAATTGTAGATGAAAATACCTAACAGTTATATAGCACCCCACTGTACAATAAAAAATTGGCATATATATATATATATATATATATAGAAAAATATTCCAGATATAATTGAGAGAGTCCTAAACTCTCAATCTACTTTATTTATACTAGTAGACCGAGACCTCTCTAAATACATAATGCGTAGATCCGGTCAATACCAACTGTGACTGGAAACAACATAGCTTCAGGCAATTCGTATGCACAGAAGTAAGGTAAATTAAGAGCAATCTTGAATAGCTCGGAATGAAATAAGTCTGTCTAACTATTACAAGTCTAGGTTGAAATGTTATAATTGTAAACACAAAAATTTATACACCCAGTACTCTTATTTTTCCAAGGACCTACGATGATAAAGATTGAAAGTATAGCTACAAGAATGAAAAGGAAAAATAACATATGATTCACAATATCATTTAATTTAATTCCATATGTTAAGAAAAATCGTAAAACATATTTCCATTCCAATAATGTCGAGTTAGGACATTGCAAAAAAATCCGACTTGATTCTTTCGGCCAATCCTATAGTTTTAAAGTCGACCCTCTTATTGGCCCATGACAATAAATAATAGAGGTAACACCAGCGTAAAAACGAACAATCTCTACCACAAAGAGTTAACTCTTTCTTTCTACCCTGAGTCACCTAAGCTTCTTGAAAAGGGAAGAACGGAACCCGAATACCTCTTGAGCAGATGACATAGGTTGTTCTCCATGTCTTCGCATGGCCGAAAACCCCTACACATATTGTGACAAAACCATTATAACTCGTTCATCAGAAATAAGAGGATTAAATAATAATAGGAAGGAATAACCGAAGTAACACTTAACTT
>SNQJ01S0214279.1:15672-29250 GCA_010110895.2 Picea sitchensis | reverse complement strand
TTTTTTTTTCTTGGAAAAAAAACGTAATTTTATTACTTTATGAACAAAATTACATTCTGCAAATACACCTCTTAGTGTATTCTATTACATTGAAGTCTGTAGCTGAAAGCTATCTATTGCATTTCATGAATGCTTCTGTAGGCTGTTAATTCCGCAAAAAATTCCTGGATCCAGTGCTGCTGAATGTGTTTCAGCTGGTATTCATAGTAGTGTTTGCATATATTATGCATGACATATATACAAAAATTTTGTTGCTGATAATTGATTTTCCCCAAAAAAAATCATGTTCTTCATAGTAGTGTTAAACAAAAATTGTGTTGATTTTGATTAATCTAGAAAAGGCCTGTGCAAATATTCATTTGCTTGTTCGTTGTGATACTCAATTATTTTCCACTGGCCCATAGCCAGATTAATCCCCTCTTTTGACCGCTGGTCCGCTTCTTTATTGTTCTACCTGTAGACATGTTGACAAGCAAAGGTGTCAAAGTTTGTCTGCAAATGAGTAATGTCTTCCACCAATGAAGCACGCCTTGTGTTTAAACATCTCTGTGTTCCTTTTATCTAGTTTATGACATTTAAAGATTCCCCCAAAACGTTTAAATACCAACAACCTTTTTCAATGGAAAAGGAAATGAGTATTTTGAGGCTCAAAAGTTCTACAAAGTTGTTTGTTCTTGGCCCGAAGCCGAAAGTCATGATAAAAAAGTGTGAAGTAGAAAGTTAGAGGAGTCCTCCACCTCCACAGATATTTTGCTGGGAAGCTCCGTCAAAGAAACCTAGGGGGAGGAACTATCAATCGTGACCTCTTGAGGCTGTCTAGAGGAAGGTCTGGTGCTCTGAGAGAGGAAAGAGGGCAGAAGTGTGACACTACTCCCTACAGTGAGCTCAGGGAAAGGTGGGGTTCCTTTGAAAATGAAGGAATTATGAGTGAGCCAAACGCCCCATATAACCAAGAGGGGAAGGGATCTTAAGAGTTTTTAGTCTCTTTTTTTCCACCAAGTATACCAAGAGTGATCCAAATCCCTTCCTTCCTAGATGCAATGCAAATTTAACAGTGTAGAAATTTCCTTCCAAACTTTGTTGATGAATCAACATTTTAGAAAGAGGTGTAATGTAGTTTCTCCTTCGGATTTTCAGAGAGAGTACCAACCATGCCCAACAAAATTCCTCTTCTGAAGGTTATCCCAAGTCGAGACCTTGTTTTATAGAACATTCCACATAAAAAGTCTAGTTTTTTCCCAACTTTTGACCTTTCACAAGTTTCTCCACCACCAGACAAACTCTTGGGGGCCTAAATCTGTGTTATATTTTAGATAGCCCAGTTTTAGGGAATAGATCCTAGAGGGGGTTGGATCCCATATCAATTAATCCTCGTTTTCCGTGCATCTGATCTGTGAGAATTTTAGACAGTAAATATATCTTTCCAATTCAAGTTTTTCATCTTCACTAAGGCCCATCCTAGTAGGATCCTTCCATCCCTGTGACCATAAGGTAGAGAAGTTGGAGTCCTCCAGTGAGCTTAGGTAAAAAAAACCCAGGGACTGTAAACGTTGAATTAACTACTCGGTAAGTAAGTGATTTTCTTCACTTCCTGGCCAGGGATCTTTACCTAATCTGAAACAGTTTTCATTACCAAGTTTCCAAGATAAACCATTTTCAATGAGAGGGAAAGAGTTTAGTATGGATTTCCAGATCACCGAGGCTCCCTTTTTGGATTTTTGTTGACTTCTTATCCAATCCTCTAGAGGTACTGGTGCTATATACTTCTAAATGATGACCTTAGTCCAAATAATAGAGGTGTTTATAATGCGCCACCCTCCCTTGGCCGCCAGAGCTTTGGAGAAAAGGAAAATGTTTTTCAGTCCCCAATCTCCCAAAGCCTTTGGGACATCTATTTTATCCCAACGGTGGCTAAGCCTTTTACAAAAAATCACATGCTTAATTCATTTTATTACAATTCCTCGTAGGGTATGGAAATGTGGTAAAAAAGTTGAAAAAGGGCCATATTGGCCATATGGACTTCTGAACTCTGAATTTTGAACAGGTCATTGTTCAATCTTTGGCAGATCATCTGCAAGCCCATCCTAGTGCAACTTGGTGGATAACATGGCTCAAACAATCTTATAACATGTAGAATAAATTCCAACTTAGACAATTGCAATATCTCAACAATTCACGTATACCAATGCAATGATTTTATATCTCCAATGCAAATTAGATTAGTGCCTTAGCAATTGGGTTATGGGGTCTCTTGTTGTAAGAGCTAGTTGTGTTACCTCTCTAGGGGTGTCTGCCTTTTTACTCCCTAGAGTAAACAAAATTAGTGTTATAGTAAGATTTGCCTCACCATTGCTATCTTTCACATAGGGCCTTTTTCCATTTCCCTATGCAGACTTATCAACCCCTTTTTGATAAATCCGGAGCCAAATATATATATTTTTTCCACATATATGCTCCCTAACTACTTTGCAAGATGTGTATACGCTTGTTGCTCCACTACAACTCGCATATATCGGGATTTGTGCCAGAAAATACAAAATGAGGTCGGGTTTCCATGTCACGACAAAAGATCTCTGATCTTTGGCCTTCCATATACTGGAAACATTCTGACTCGACCCTTCAGTTGCATTCTAGAGGCTATAAGAGCACGATTTCGAGCTATGGAAAAAGAGGAGAAAGCATTCAACTTTGAGAGAAAAGTTACTCTGGAGAAATTACTTCATATTGAGTCTGCATCCCTTTGTCGCTCAATTCTGAACACAGTGTTCAGCCCCCAAGATCTTTCCTTATTGTCCAGAGGACCTCATTACCTCTTTGTTATGAGCTTGCCTTTGGTGGAGGATTGAAGTGGTGGAGACCCAGTTGGAAGGAACTTGTTTTCTTGGTTTCGAACTGTGCCGACATGGAAGTCTGTAATGTTGATACTTCTGTTGATCAATTATTAATAGAAACACTCCTTTTTTGTTTTGTAGCTCTCATGTTCCCCAAGTGAATCCTAATGTAGGAAGTGTCCCCTTCCTTAACCAGGGGTCTAATCCTTCTACAGATGGATGGAAAAACCAAGCTGGAGGATAAGTTACGCCATATATCCCTATCCCCTCGGTGCTGAATTCGACCAATACTTTTTGCATAATGAATCCAATTCAATCCTCTGGATTCCCACCCAGAGGAGGTTAGTCTTATGTCTTGGGAACCCCCTAACCTGGATCTAATCCAGTTGGGGGCAGTTTTAACAACCCTTAGTTTGGAGCTAATCCAACTGGGGGAAATTTTCATAACCCTTATCAGAACATTCCTTATGGAATGATGCCCAATCCATGTTTCACAAATCCGCCTGGAGGAGGGTCTTTTAATTCCGGACAAGGTTATGGTCCTTACCAGAATCCTGGATGGAACGTATCTCCTAATACTCAGTCTTTTGCGGGAGGATTGGGTCAGGTGTTGCAGCCCCGTATCCCCTTTCTGGCCATGCTCAATCTGCCAGATTTGTCTAAACTAATGAACGACCCGGTGAGTCATGATCACACATGGCCCCCTGTCCCCACCAAGCTTCCGTTAGACATTCCAATGTTTGAGGGTAATAATGGGGAGGACCCTAGTGATCACGTCACTACTTTTCACCTATGGTGCTCATCAAATTCTTTGAATCACGATTCTATTAGATTACGATTGTTTCAACGCACTCTTGTTGGGATTGCATCACAATGGTATATAGAGCTACCTAGGGGGACATATGGGTCTTTTCAACAGTTAGTGCTAGCCTTTCTTAACCATTTTGAACTATCCATTCGTTATGATGTTGGCCTTGAACTTTTGTCAAATTTACGCCAGGGTATAGACACTCATATTTCAGACCATATCTAGGAATGGCGCAGGAAAAAATGATTAGTTAAGACTCCCATACCCCAAAATTTATTTTAGAATATATTTTAAAGTCTTTACACACTCCTATTTCAAAGGACATTGCTACTTCCGGGGTCTTCAGCGAGGAAGAGGCCATTTTTAGAGCCCAACAATTTGATTTTATCTATGCTCAGTCTAGGATGTTATACCACCTTCTTCCCGACGCACCGTGGTTGACTCATGATCCTAGACAGAGTCTTGTGCCCCATGCCGATGGCATTGTGGGGTCCACCAATGTAAAGTCTACAGACTCGACAAAGAAGTCTGCTGGAGGGCCAGCTTCATCTGGATCCTCCAAACCCACCCAATCGGTGGATGTACATTCCGTGCAGTCATCGAAAAACCCAAATGGTGACCAAAAACCAGATGGGAATAAATGGAAAGGTCAAAATAATCATAGAGGTGGGAAGGATAAAGCCAAGGACACGAATAATAATGGAAAACAGAACGATATGGCTGGAGAGGGAAAGAAAGAAAAGCCTAAGGTTAAGTTTCCTTGTAAATTTTTTACTGATGATCACCTTACACACTTATGCCCCAAACTTGCAGAGGCTACTAGGATTTTAAATCTTCCACCTGCTATGCTAATGAATCCTTTTCCTCAAAACCAACACTTATCCTCGAGTTCTTTGAGCGCTGGAAATGTGCCGGGTGGGAGTCAAAACCCACCACCGCAAGATGGCGACCTTGTTTGTATCAATATGGTCGATGAAAAAATTGATATAGCCACTCGCTCTCGAGATTATGGCTCTTCAAAATCTAATACCAGCCTAGAAGCACCTCCTCCACCCCCGGAGATGAATTTACAGATCAAGAAACTAGAGCCACTGCCTTGTATTCCGAAAGGCGTATTCAAGCGCTCTACCCATAACTACTCTATTGTTGAGGATCTGGGCCAAACACCTTGCACGATGTCTGCTTTGGAGGTACTCCAGACATGTCCATCACAGAGGAATTCCTTACTCTCTGCCTTAGGAGCTCTAGAACCTAGTGGCTTGAAGATCATCAATTTTGATGTCACAGACGTGAAGCCTCGCTTACCCTACCATGTGGCTTTCCAAATCCACGTGGAGTATTCTAAATATACCATCAAACGAGCGATCGTTGATGAAGGTGCTGCCACTTGTGTGATGTCCTTAGTTTGTTGGAAAGATATCGGTTCTCCAACCCTTTCAAATTCGTCGACCATGTCGATCGCATTCAACGGTCATTCCTTCTGCCCTCATGGTATTCTCCCTGCCTTTCCGGTCCAGTTAGGTGGGAAGACGGTAGAGGTGGAAGTAGAAGTAGTTGATGCACCTCTTGATTATAACTTGTTACTAGGTTGCAATTGGACTTATGCTATGGTCATCATCGTATCATCCATTTTCCTCATGCTTTGTTTTCCTCATCAGGGGGATATTGTGACGATCGACCAATTATCCTTTGCGTATTCTAGCCCGAATACATCTGTTGGATCATCGATCCCAGTGGTCGACAATTCTCAGCTGACAACTAAGAATATTGGTGTCAGAATGTACTCTTCCTCATGGGTACTTTCGACTTCTCGACACCGACTCACCACGTTTACGCCATATCTAGTACGCCCGCTTCAATAGAGAGGTCCATCCCTTTCCGCGCTTCTTATTTTAGTGAACCTTGGACCCTACCTTCTCCGACTTCGTCGATTGAAGGTTAGTCGCATGCTGGCATGGATATGCCACTATCAACAACAAAGATTTCATATCAAGCTATCCTTGACTCTTTTTCCGATCCCGATCCTGTTCCCTCGCAGACGGTCGAGGAGGATCCAGTTCTTAGGCCCGTGTGGGCCACTTCGTTATCTTGTTCACATGATTTCTTGGATGAGACTTTACCTTCAAATGTAGCCATCCTTGAAGCCATGAATGTTTCTGAGAGACCTTGGGATGATATGCATCATTGATCTTATTTTCTCCCAAGTCTTGAAAGAATTGATCAAGATGATTTTAGATCTACCCTGAGTGAGATAGTCAGTCATGCTGTAGTTCCACTTGATACACATGGAATTTACGCAGAAGGGAATATGGCGAGTATTTCTCCTACCATCCAGATCGATATCTCTCGTACCCCTGGCAAGATCAAAAATGTAAATATAGGTGCAGATTGTTTGCTAGAGGAGATTCTGATCTACACCAACCTCTTCAAATAATTTCGAGACGTATTTGCTTGGTCATATGAAGAGATGCTAGGGATTGACCCCCGTATTGTCGAACATGATATTAGGACTTACCCGGATGCTAAACCTGTTCGAAAATGTCTTAGAGCTGTTAATCCTAGGAAGGCCCCCACTATTAAGGCAGAGGTAGAGAAGCTACTTAATGCCGGCTTTATCTACCCGGTTCCCTTGACCGAATGGGTATCCAACCCCCTTCCCGTGAATAAAAAGCAAGGAAGCATCCACGTGTGTATGGCCTTTCACCACCTGAACAAGGCCTTTCATAAAGATAACTTCCCCACGCCTTTCATTGATCAGATTCTTGATGAGTGTGTGGGAAGTGAAATATTTTCTTTTATGGATGGATTTTTAGGCTATAACCAATTCTAGATCAAACCCAAAGACCAACATAAGACGACATTCATATGTCCTTGGGGCACGTTTACATACCGGAAAATGCCTTTTGGCTTGAAAAACGCCGGAGCAACCTTCCAACGAGCCATGAATTTCACTTTTCATGATCTCAAACACATAGTCGAAACTTACCTCGATGATCTTGTTGCTCACTCTTGTAAGAGAGTGGATCATGATATGCACCTTCGACTGGTTTTTGAAATATGTCGCTACTATAGAATCTGACTCAATCCTCATAAATGCATCTTTTGCGTTAGATCTGGCCGTCTCTTAGGATTCTTAGTCTTCGAGACAGGGATCATGGTAGATCCTCTTAAGGTTGAGGCAATTCTTCAGTTGGCTCCCTCGCGCACGATTAGACAACTTCAAGGTTTACAGGGGAAAGCTAACTTTTTGCGTCGGTTTATTTTGAATTATGCCAATATCACTAAGGGTTTCATGCACCTATTGAAGAAGGGCACCCCGTTTATCTGGGATGAGCGAGCCCAACAATATTTTGACGCTTTAAAGAAAGCCTTGGTATCGGCCCCTCTGCTGAAATATCCTGATTACAGTAGAGATTACTTGTTGTATATTGCCGTGTATGAAGAGACCATTGGCATGGTTCTAGTTCAGGAGGATGAAGATCTCCACGAGCACGTCACATACTATCTCAGTCAAAATTTAGTAGGTCCTGAACGTAATTACTCACACGTTGAAAAGATAGCTTTGGTTGCCATCCACGCAATCCAACGTTTACGACACTATATATTGCTTTGCAAAACTACTGTGGTTGCCTATGTTAATCCATTTCAATACGTCCTCACTAGACGTATCATAGGCAGAAAATGTAATAAATGGATTGTCATCTTACAAGAATTTGATCTCGACTTTGCTTCGACCAAGTCCAAGAAATCACTATTTTTTGCAGAGTTAATATCTGATTTCCCACGATTAGATGAAGATGTTATTCATGTCGATTCATTCACAGATGAACACATTTTCCTCGTCTCCTCATTCGACCCCTAGTATGGAGATATTGCTTTATATATTCAAAACTTGAAGTTCGCTCAACATCTCTCGCGAGATGATTGACGATGTGTTAGATACCAAGCCAAAAAGTATACAATTGTTGGTGACACTTTGTATCATCAAGGAATAGATAGTATCTTACGTCATTTCTTAACTCACGAGGAAGCTGATTTAGTCCTTAATGATTGCCACAAAGGGGCTTGTGGTGGTCATCTATCTGGGCTTGCGACAAGCCAAAAAATATTGTGAGCTGGTTACTTTTGGCCCACCATATTTAAAGATTGTATCGAAGCAGTTAAGAAGTGTCACCCCTACCAGGGGTTCACTCGAAAAATGCACTTGCACCCAACCCCTCTTCACCCAGTTGTTACCGTCGGTCCCTTCACCAAGTGGGGAGTAGATTTCGTTGATTGCAACCCAACTTCGGCTAGGGGGCATCAACACATTATCGTGGCTTTCAACTACTTCACCAAGTGGGCCGAAGCCATGCCTACCGTGAAATCTGATGGGAAGACTGCAACTTTTTTTGTATTCAACCAAATTATCGCTTGGTTTGGTATCCCGAGTGAGATTGTCACTGATCATGGCAGTCACTTTCAAAATGAAATGATGGCAGAACTAGCATCTAAGATGGGGTTTAAACATGATCACTTGTCTCCTTATTACCCCCAGGCAAATGGGAAAGTAGAGGTTGTCAATAAGTCTCTCAGGACCATCTTGCAAAAAACTGTTAGTCAGAACAATTCCAACTGGCACATCATTTTATATCCCGCACTTTGGGCATACTGAAACTTGGTTAAGACTGCCATCGGTTTTTCTCTTTTTCAGTTAGTACATAGTGTGGAGTCGATACTTCCCGTTGAATGTGAAATACCTTCTCTCAAATTGGCAGTTGATCTCCTACCTGACACTTCGGATTTAGAGTGACACCTTGTACACCTAGAGAGTCTTGACGAGCAACGTCAGGATGCCTTTATGAATATCGAGGCAAACAAGAAATGTGTCAAGGTTCAATACGATAAGTCTGTCTATCCCCGGTTGTATGCTGAGGGTGACTTGGTCCTCTTGTATGACCAAGCCAAAGAATCGCTAGGGGAAGGCAAGTTTAAACCCATGTGGCACGGTCCTTATATTGTGCGACGTGTTCTAGAAAAAGGAGCCTACGAGTTGGAAGATTATGAAGGGAATAAATTGGCTGAGCCCAGAAATGGGCTCTACTTAAAAAGGTATTACGCTTGAGCCCTGGGATTGGGCGAAACCCTTTGTATACTAATGTAAATTTAGTGCATATACACCTTTTCCCCTTTTTTGTCTTTGGCTTGCTTATCGAGTTTTCCCTTTTATTGGCAGATGTCAACGAAGTCTTTGGTCTATGTAGGATTCACAGATGGAGACAGTCATCATACACAGAACTTAGCTTCCACCGCCTGGGTGATTTACTTGCCCGAGGGTCTGCTGGTGTCTTCAGGTGGTGTATGCCTAGGGCCATCCACAAATAATGTGGACGAATACAACGCCATCATAGAATTATTGCGCGATGCTATCTCACATGGTATTCGCTCTATAGAGGTGCACATGGATTCTTAGTTAGTCCTATGTTAGTTGAACGATCGTTACCATGTGTGTGATCCGATGTTACTCCATCGATTCCTACAGGTAAGTCTTTTAGAATGAAAATTTGATTTTATTACATACTTTCAGATTCTTAGAAGTTCTAATCAGGTATCCGATGCCTACACTAATTATGTTTTGAATTGGCATTTGTCACATTAATAAAGCAAAGAATACCATTAAATCAATGTACACATTGTAAGATATAAGTACAACCAAAGATCCCTCTTTCTGTATTTCTAAAAAATATGGTGTTTTATATTACAAAATCGGGGCTAAAACCCTCAAAAATACATATACAACCGATATACATGTCCCATGACATCTACGCCTGTGGCGTCAGACGAGTCTTGTGATAGAAAACCACAGCATTGGTGAGACACCGAAAGAGTCATACCCATTCTCTAGGTACACCAACAACCTACCTCTACATGGCTTCAGGCAGATCCTCCATATGAACCATAGGAATCCTCTGTGTCAAACGTGACAGGTTGCCCTGCACATTCTGAAGGACTCTCTCTGCCTCTCCTCCCACTGCCTCATTTCCCCATTGCCTCCGCCTATGTTGTAGGAATCCATTTTCCCGTTGCAGACCCACATCTTCAACCATGCAAGTATCGAGTTAATATTTAAAAACACCATCCAAAAATATTTTTTTTCTTTTAAATACAAAAATACAAAAAATGAAATATATAAAAAATATTGTTTACCTATGGCACTGTAGGTGGCTCCTGGTGGAAGTGACATATCAGTATCACCTCTGAAATCAATTCTCGCATAGGGATAGTCATCCAGATCTATGATTTGTCTCCTCCACTAGAAGAAAAAATCATTGTTGTAGGGTGTCACCACCATACCTCCCCCTTGCCGTCTCATGACCTCGATCCATCGCACCATAGCTGGATCATGTGGCCCTCTAGGAATGATCTCCACTCTAGGTCCCAGGCTTGGGATATGCTCGAAAAAGAAGCTACAAAGGATAGAGGCAAATCCGAAGTTTCTCTTTGCCCCTTGCTTGCACTCTGTCAGCTAACCTTTCATATTGGTCAACAGTGAGGTACACCAATCGTACACGGTAGCTCTCTCACACTCTAGTGCATAAAACATAAGCAGTCTCGATGCTTGATGCAGCGAGGCCGACCTTATGATCCTGGTAAGCATGAGCACAATACTCTTTAGGTTGAGTTTGCCTATACCTCGAATATGGATTTGACTTCCCACCATGGGAGTCCCTGCAACATAGTGGGCCTCGATGTATTCTTCAACCTTCATCCCAATCCCGACCCCACATGACTTGAGGTCCATGACCTCTCCTCAGATGTCCTCTACTTCGATCCATAATGGTTGTCCATCAAGGATAAAGCTCTCTCTATCTGGATCCCAATAGCCCACCAACTTTTCCAATAACCTCACTTGGGCCCTCATTCCTTTGAGAGCCCAAAACTTGTATAGACCACATCTTTTCAATGCCACTTGAGCCACTGGATCCCCATCCACTGTTGCATCTACCTCTTCATTCTCTCTCTCCTTCCACTCCAACACCATCCTGCAAAAAACAAGTCAATTTTTGAGTTAGAAACTTATTTTTTGCCATTTTGCGCAAGTATATGTGGGTTATCCAAGAACATTCGTGGGTAGGGCATAATATACGCTCCCTGTAGTTCACACAGGGGCATATATCTGGTTGTATATGCGACATATTAGTAGAAACCCGCGTATACCGAAAAACTCAATTTGCGCCCTCAAAAAAAATAAAAATGGAGCCTAATTCAAAATTGTAAACCATTGAATTTGAAGAGGATGGGATGAAGAGTTACCTAGACTAGACGGTTTGCGATTTCGTTTCCTATTGCTCCCATGATCGTCGTTTGAATTCTGGAGGTATGTTAGTCCAAATTGCACTATTTTGGGTGAAAATGAAAATGATATAGTAAATTTTGATTTTATTACTATTTATAAAACATTTTTACCCATTTGATATAGTTTTATGCTATTATTTTGTCTAATGGACTAATTCAAAAATGGTTTTAAGCTGGTTTTTGTAGTTTCGACTCAATTTTCTTACAGATTTCAACATCATGGTTGGTTGTTCGTCTCCTCAGGTAGGTATATTCATAACCTATCATATAGGATAGGTATTCACTACATCGTGCAGTTTTGCATTATCCTTCAATTACCACTTTTTACGCCTTAGGTACAAACCCATTTATTGTGATGCATTAACCTCCATCTGCTATCATAACATCGTTAATAAATGGTAGAGACTTGCCAAACATGGGTACCCTAGTTAGAACCTCTTTGTCATTTGGTGCCCATGCCGATATTTTTCCTTAGGACCGGAAGTCCATTAGAATTTGATACATGACTTTACAATGAGCCTCATTTCTCATTCATCCACACGCGGCCTTATTACCCGCGGACTCCCAAAAAATGAGTCTTAGTTAAGCTCTTTTCCGACTCGTTATTAAAAATTTAAAATATCGCCAAGTGATTTTTCCCTTTCACACTCGTTAAAATTATATTTGAAATTTCATGAGTCTTGGTTAAGCTCTTTTCCGACTCGCTATCAAAAATGGAAAAGATCGCTGAGTGAACTTATCTTTTTCACACTCGTAAATTGGATTTGAAAAGATGTCTATTTGGCACAAGTTTACTCCTTTTTCACACCAAGTAGACTAAAAGATATAAAAAGGACATGTTTTGGCGTTAAAATTGTGATTGCATATCATGCCCTTGCTTGCAGTATTGAGCCTTTAGCCGGTTCTCTCTTTGCGTTATAAACCATGGCCCAAGTAGTTTGCATCCTCAACCAAGCAGAGCCTTGTTTACATCTGATGCAATTTGACACCCTATACCCTGGAGGGAACATCACACCGAGTGTCCATCTCCCGCATGCATTTCCTTGCATTGAGCATAGGTATGTTCCACTGCTGGAACTAGTTTTGCTTACTTGCGACACTTTCCCTCCTCTGTATCATAGCATTCACTTGTTATGAAAAAACAAAAATGATGGGCGGGAAGGGAGTATTATATTGTAATTGGTAGCATTCGTGTCACCTTTGAATAGAGCACAAAGTTATTGAGTCCTTGCATCATCATAATTTTGGGTTTAGCATGGCCTTGGGAAGCTGATCTCATTACAAAATTTTCTCTACCGACTGGTTAATCTTCCAGTCACTATAGAAAACATTATGGATGCCTCCTACATATAGTTGTCACATCATTAAGTTTATGCTGCCAGAGTGCACCGTATGTCTCATGCTCTTGTTCAAAGGAAGTCTATCAACCTGTGTCGACCAATCCTCAGAAATATTGACTTTGCATGTCGGCCATACCCTCAGTTTTTCTCAGAATCACATGATACTTTGGTCTTATGATGCACCTTGGCCCTACTTTCATCATTGGTAGGTCACCTTGAACCCAACAATCGACATTTCATCATGGGTCATTGACTGGGTGGTTTCCATTGTGTTCGACGGCAATACATCTATTCACACTTTGGGATTCATGCAGTGTCTTGGATGCCATTAGCCTTATTGGTGGTTTCCTCGCCTTTGTCAGTAGTTTTCAACATTGGTTTCTATTCAGAGGGTCATTTTCGTGTACCGCTTGCATTTGGCACACGCGAAAGATGCACAGGGTTGTTGGTTTGTGAACATGTTCTTCGTCCAATATCCACCAAATCATGAAGCTCCTGCTTTGTTCCTCATGCTGACTGATGAGAGATTCCTTAATGTTCTCCTTTCAATGGGTCTCTTTCCATCGACTTCAGCTCATGTATTCTGGATACGAGACCTAGAGTTTTATGAGTACCTTGAGGCTTGCAGTCATTAGTGGCAGGCTCTCTCGCCATATGGGAATACATAAATGTCTCCTGATAAATGGATCTCTCAATTTCTCAACACCAGCTCCTTTATTCACATTTGTAGAGATGTACTCGGTGCCTTGATACCTACTTTCATCATTGGTAGGCTGTCTCGCATTTGTTAATGGTATACCTCAATGGCCGGTAATCAAACGATGTCTCATCGTGTTCGACCTCAACTCATTTATTCACATGATGTAGACTTGCACCATTGACATATTGTATTGATGACTTGAAGACATCACTTTGTGACACAACTTTCATGAGATGTTGCTTCCATTTCATTGGACCAATACCTATTTGACTTCAGCGATCATGGGAGATTAGATTGTACTCCATGGTATATAGATATTGTTGTCTGTCTTTGACCTCAAGTTGGCTCTAAGTTTCAATTATCAATGAAGGTATTGCTGTTGTTTTAGGACAACCAACAATTCAAGAAATTCTTGTTGATTTGTTATGGTTACATTCACAATTTTAGGCGCTCTAGCATGTAGTTTTAGTCACCAAGGGTTAGCACATGCATACTAAAATAAATGTAACACACCTAGAGATCTATACAAATGAAAATAAAGTATTTCTACACTCTAACACACAT
>SNQJ01S0214279.1:0-10839 GCA_010110895.2 Picea sitchensis | reverse complement strand
CACCACGGAGCATGTTCGAGGTAAGGGTCTTTCATGGTTTAACAAGTTTTTATAGAAAGTTCATTAGAGAATTCAGTGGGATTTGTGCACCCATGATGGATACAGTGAAAAAGTGGCACAAATTTTTTAAATGGACAGAGGAGGCTGAAAGGAGATTCAATATACTGAAGGAGAAGATAACAGAACGACCAATTCTAGTCTTGTCGAATTTTGGGAAGACATTTCAGGTAAGATGTGACGCAAGTGGAGTTGCAATAGGAGCGGTTTTGAGTCAGGATAACAAACCTATTGCCTATTTCAGTGAGAAGCTGAATGAGACTATGAAGAAATACTCCACATATGAAAAGGAGTTTTATGCCATAATTCAAGCTTGAAGAAATAGAGGCATTATCTTGTTCTGCAAGAATTTGTCTTGAATAGCGATAACCAAGCTTTACAATTCATAACTAGGCAGGAAAAACTTAACCAGAGTCATGCAAAATGGGTTGAATTTATGCAAAATTTTACTTTTGTCATAAAACATATTGTTGGGAATGCTAACAAGGTTGCTGATGCGTTAAGCAGGAGATGTTTGATCATGCGGGAATTCTAGGTGAAGACCTCGGGGTTTGAACACCTTAAGGACATGTATCATGATGATGTAGATTTCAAGGAGGCATATGAGGCATGTGATAATCCTGTGTTGAGGGATAGAAGTCAGTGGACATAATACATGATTCAAGAAGGACTGTTATTAAGAGGACATCAGTTGTGCATACCAAAATGCTCAATAAGGGATAATCTTCTAAAGGAAAAACACAATAGAGGATTGGCTGGACATTTTGGCCATGATAAAACGTTTACATAGTTGAGAAACTCATACTATTGGCCAGGTATGAGGACATAAGTGATAAAGTTTGTGAACATATGTAGAATCTTCCAGCATGCTAAGGGGGAAAGACGGAACACTGGATTGTATCAACCATTGCCAATACCAGAGAGGCCTTAGGATGTACTAAGCATGGATTTTGTGTTGGGATTTCCAAGAACACAAAGGGGATTCGATTCCATATTTGTGGTGGTGGATAGGTTTTCAAAGATGGCACATTTTATCCCATGCCAGAAGACCAGTGATGCAACACATGTTGCAAATCTATTTTTCAGAGAAGTTGTGAGACTTCACGGCCTACCCAGGAGCATTGTCTCAGACAGAGACACAAAATTTGTTGGTCACTTTTGGAGGATATTGTGGAAGAAGATGGGAACAGATTTGTCCTTCAACTCAGCTTATAACCCTCAGACAAATGGGCAGACTGAGGTGGTAAATAGAAGTTTGGGAAACTTATTGAGAAGCCTGGTTACTTAACACCATAACCAGTGGGATCAGATTCTACCACAAGCATAATTTGCATACAATGGCTCACCAAACAGGAGCACTGGAAAGAGACCATTCCAAATACTCTATGGAATGCAACCCAGGGGAGTGTCTGAGTTGAGAGACTTGGAACAGGGTGAGATCAGGAGCATTGGAGCAGAGGATTTTTCCACGGAGATGGAGTGACTCGATAGCCAGATCAAAGGACAGTTAGAGAGTTCTAACCAGAAATACAAGCACAGAGTTGATCAACATCGCAGGAAACTTCAATTTGAAGTGGGAGATCAGGTTTTAGCACATCTCAGGAAGGAAAGGTTCCCTAGGGGAACATATAACAAATTGAAGATGAAGAAGATAGGACCCTGTAAGATCTTGAGGAAGTTTGATGCAAACGCCTATGAGATTGCGCTGCCAGATGGTGTGGGCATTTCACCCATATTCAATGTCTCAGACCTGTACCCTTACAAGAAAGATGACACAGAAGGATCATAAGATCAAGAAAAGATTCAGTGGGAGAAGCAGATGCCTGTGGCAACGAAGCTACAAATGGAGAAGATTCTGGATCAGAGGATTGGCAAGAAGACCAGGAGGAAGACTTATTTTGAGTATCTGGTCAAATGGAAGGGATGCCCAATAGAAGATGCTAGTTGGGAAAACAAATATGCTATCTAGAAACAGGGAAATTCAGTAGAGGAGCTCATGGACATGAGTCCATGAATTTTTGTCAAGGGGAGTATGATGCAAGAGCATCGTTGGCAAGCGCACAGAGGCGGGACCACTCAACACGTGAGAGTTCTTCTAGAACTTCAACGGGGTATGTTACAACCGATTTCGAAATTTGCCTCCACTTAGTGCCAGAATTCACCTTTAGAGGCATGCTTGAACCGGTGCCGAATTTTACCCTTTGAGGTAAGTTTTGAAATTGTAAACAGACCAGGAGTTTCCACTTCGGCTCTGGAATGCGACTAAACTAAGATAGCGTAGGATGAATTTTAGAATAGGCAAGTAGCTAGGGGAAACCCTAGAAACATTTTTGAGTTATGTAAAAGTTTGTACACCCGGTTAGAGGGAGCTGCAATACAGAGAGAAATTAGTTGTAAGAGAGAATTGCAAGTTAGCAGGAGATCTCAGTGTTTTGAGTTACTGTAATTTTGAATGTATTCTCTATCCATTGTGCACTTGTGAATATAACAGAATGGAAAATTGATCCAAATGTATGGTGTGTGGACTGTGCGCATTTTCCTATCATTTCTATTTACATGAACAAGTGGATGGAACTATGAGTTTTCCAGTTTCAATTGTTTCTCTTCATTGAAGCTCTGCAAGGTGTGCATCGAGCGAAGAGAGAACACCAGGAGATCAGGATGAATCTCTCTGTGAGAAACCCCTTGGATCTGAGTAATCAAAATCCCTTAGACGCAAGGAGTGCATGGGCATTCGAGGCCTACACAAGGTGAAGCTCAAGAGGAATAACATTTCAGAGAAGTGTTATCGAGATCCAAAAAACCCCATCTCCTAGGAAGAAGCGAAGGTCGGGCCTTCGAAGACTTAGAAAATCTCTAAGTCTGAAGCGAGTCAAATCTCAGGAGGAAGAATGCCGTTGAGTGTTGGATCGCGGTGAAGAATCCCACGGATCGTCTGATTTGAGGTAGGAGCACAAACTTTAACACTATGTAGATCCAGGAGAGGAGATCTCGAAGATCTGAATGGACGATGGAGAACTCTCAAGGAGAGTTGTGAAATACCCCAAGCCGTTGGATCTTGCAGAGCAACAAGGAGATTAAGGCTGAGTGTCTTCCAACACTATAAGGCATTGAATTTTTCTATTTTGGAGTTCAGGGTTTGGGGAGGCAAGGGATTTTGGGGTCGATGCATCGCGAACTCCCAACTTGCGAAATCCTGAAATCTCGCACTCGAATTTCACTATTTCGGAGTTCGGGGTTTGGAGCGGCAAGGGATTTTGGAGTGGCTGCATTGCAAGCTCTCGGTTCACGAAATCGCGCGATTTGTCGGATCTAGAGCGTGGTGGCCGGAGAGCCGCTAGATCAAGGATACGTGCATAGGGTTGAGTCCCTGGGAGGTGCGCAGAAAAAAGGATCTAGGCTGTCATATCTAGCACCAAGGACCGATAACCGTCGGATCTGGAAGGAGGTGCGAGGGGTTTACTCCTCGTAACAACAGAGGGAAGAGGGCTCGTCAAGGCCCGAAAGCATCGGGGCCATCCATTTTGGAGGACATGTGTCAAAGATCCAAGACCTTTTCCGTGTTTCAGACACCGGGAGTTCGAGGAGAAGGAATCGTGAGACAAGAAGTCCCATCTCACGAAATTGCGAAAACATCTGGATCGTTCATCAAGGGGACACGTGGTGAGTGGTCAAGGTTCGCGGGAAACCCTGAAAGGTTCTCTCAAGGGGTAATATTTAGGCATTCTGGGACCCGGGAGGTTGAAGGAACAGGAACCATCTGCAGCCAGAATCGCGAAATTGCGAATTCTGAAATCCTGAAAAGCAGACCATTGTCACGGGTAGATTTCGGTATTTCAGGGTCCGAGAGTTCGAAGGACCTAGAATCGTTGCAGCCGGAATCATGAAATCGCGAAACGCGAAAACCTGAAAGCATTTGGAGGCTAAGGGGGGGAACCGGAGTTGTTAATCCCTTTTCGGTGTTTCGACGACTGGGAGTTGGAAGGACAAGGAGCCTGGGAGAGCTCGCATGCAGGAGTCCCAAAACCCCAAAACACGAAAGGTGTGTTGGTTCAGAACAGAGAAGAGCACCGAAAGCTGAGCAAGTGCATAGGTTTTCTCAAGGCATGTTCCAGAGGACAAAGGGACCTGTGGATTTGTTCAAAGGGTTTCAACAGGAGCCCGAAGAGCTATTTCGGCTCAGAAGAAGAATGATCCATAGACTAGGAGGTCACAAAACCCTGTTGAGGTAAGGGGCCTGCATCACACACTTTTACCTAACGACACATTAGACCAAGTAGATCTTAACTAACTCATAAGTGTCTAAATATCATAACATCCCCCCTTAAGAACAACTTGGGATAGGATTGAAGGATTTACAATAGTGACACAATAGGAGAATGAAGGAGGCATTAGAGCCTACCACCCCTTAATGAAAACTTTCTAAACTTCTAACATAGATCGATGTTTGGAAAACTTCGCTTCTGTAAGAGACTTTTTGAAAATGTTTGCAACTTGATATTCTGCAGGGAAAACGAACACTTCAATAACTTGATCATGAATGATATTTCTGATGAAGTGCATGTGTAGCTCGATGTGCTTGTTGGGCTGATGTTGAACTGGGTCTTTGGAAAGATTGATGGCACTTTGATTGTCGCACCAAAGGCTGGTCGGATGTTGCTACTGGAATCCTAACTCTAAAAGGAGTTGTTAAAGCCACAAGGCTTCCTGACCTGCATTTATCGATGCTCGGTACTCTTCTTCTGTTGAAGAAAGTGAAATAGCCTATTGTTTCTTACATGCCCAAGTGACACATCCTGAACCAAGGCTGAAAACATAATTTGCAGTAGTCTTCCGATCATCAGAGTCACCAGCCCAATCTGAATCAGTGAAACCAACCAATAAAGGCATCCCCCCTGAACTATAATGTATCCTGAACTGAACTGTACCCTGGACATACCGAAGTATATTTTTAGCTTCTTTCCAATGGCTTTCATGGGGTGTTTACATATACCGGGCAATAATACCAACAACAAAGGAAGGATCATGATGAGTATGAGTTAAGTATAAGAGGCTACCAACTAACTGACAGTACAAGGTGGCATCAACTTCGAGAGAAGTACATGTGGCAACTAGCTTGACTCCAGACTGGAAGGGAGAAGGGGTTGGTTTACAATCATCCATGTGAAAGTGACGAAGAAGGTCACAATACTACTTAGACTCGGAAAGAAAAATTCTTTCATTGGTTTGCAAAACTTGGAGGCCAAGGAAATAGTGCAAAAAGCCTAAGTCTGTCATTTCAAATTTCTTCTTAAGGCTTGTTTTCACATGGTTTAAAAGTTTTGAGTCACTACCAATGAGGATAAGGTTATCAACATAAAGGACAAGGGTGATGAGATGGTTTCCTACTTTCTTGGTATAGACATTAGGATCAAAATGTCATCTAGAGAATCTGGTGTCAATAAGAAAGTTGTCCATTTTGGCATACCAAGCTGAAGGAGCTTTCTTAAGACCATAAAGAGATTTCTTAAGGGGAAAAACAAGGCTAGAGTCATTCTAGACATAGCCATGAGGTTTTTCCATGTAGATTTATTCTTGCAAATCTCCATGCAAGAAGGTGATTTAACATCCATCTAATGGACCTCCCATTTATGTGAGGCAACAAGGGAAAGAACAAGGTAGATGTAATTCTTTTTTTCTACAGGGGCAAAGTTTTCATTATAGTCGATTCCTTCAACTTGGGAAAATACTTTGGCAAGTAACTGAGCCTTGTGTCATTCAACACTTCCATCTGATGCACACTTAGTTCTGTAGACCCATTTACATTTGATAAGTTTTCTTCCTTTTGGAAGAGGTACAAGATCCCAAGTATCGTTTGCCATTAAAGAACAATACTCTTCATTCATTGTTGTATCCCAATTTGGATGACCTGAAGCTTCTGCAAATGTCTCTGGATTATGAGTCTCTGAAACTTGATCCAAAAGAGAAGAGGCTCACTGGAACTGTGAACATGTCTGACGTTGATCTAAAGGATCACCGACAAGATCACCAACTGCTTCTCATGTTGAACAGACCCATCTAGGAAGTAGTGGAGCTGGTGATGGTTCAGGTTCAAAGAACTCATTGGAAGGAAGGTGAGCAGATGAAGGTGTATTTTCATCATCACTGTCATCATATGAAGAAGAAACCTTAATAGGAATAGAATAAGGCACAAACCCTGAAGATGGATCGCAGTCCGAAGAAGGCACAATCGCCAAATTAGGCTCGCTGGACAAGAGATTTTCATCAAATTTAACATCTCTTCTAATAATAATTTCATTACAATGTGGTTGAATAAATCTATAACCTTTGACATATTCAAAATAACCAACAAATATACACTTCTCACTTTTAGGCTGTAATGCTTTCCTTTTCTCATCAGGAATGTGAGCCCATGCTATACTGCCAAATACACGAAAGTGATGAACATCTGTTTTAATTTTAGTCTAAGCTTCTTCTGGTGTTATATTTTTAAGAGCCTTTGTGGGAGTGTGATTTACTATGTAATTTTCACATTTGATGGATTCCAACCAATACTTTAGACTTAATCCCTTAGATTGGATCATACAATTAACCATTTCTTTTAATATGTGGTTATTTCTCTCGGCAACACCATTTTTTTGTGCTGTATATGGAACATTGTGTTGCATTTGGATGCCCTTTGTAGTGCAGTAACTTGTAAAATTATTGTTCACACATTCGCCTCCATTATTTGTTCTTAACCTTTGAATTTGATGTCCATATTTCTTTTCTACAAGGGCCTTGTAGGCCAAAAACTTGTCAAAAACTTTGATCTTAAGTGTTAAGAAGTAAACCCAAGTACTTCTGGAAAACTCATCAATGAAAGTTAAGAAATACTTGCACCCAGAAAAATAAGGACAAAAAAGTGGACCACACAAATCACTGTGAACAAGCTGCAAAGGGCCCGAGGCATGCCAAGAGGCACGTTTGTCAAAACTGTCCCGATGATGTTTTCCGAGAACAAAACTGACACAAAAACCATCCTTGCATGAAACAGGAGGAATACTAGTTACCATCTATTGATTACATAGTTGCTGCAATGAGCGATAGTTTAGATGACCAAACCGCTCATGGCAAAGTTTGCTCAATTCATTACTCTGAGCAACAAAAACTGAGGAAAAAGATGATGACCCAAAGTTGTCAAACTTGTACAACCTGGTAATATCATCAACAATTCTAGTTGCAAGGAAATGCTTAGGATCTTTTAGATCCTTGATTACAACTTGGTGAGGTGAAAAATCTACGGTTTTACCTTCACCTGAATGAGTGATTTGATATACTGATAGACGGTTGCAAGAAAGACTTGGAAGACATAATACATCATTGAAATGACCATTATCTACTTGAACTGTTCCAGATCCCACAACACTAAGAGATCTATCATCACCAACAAATATTTTCTTGGTGTTACATTCATTTAGAGTAGAAAATATGTCTTTATCCTTAGACATATGATAATATTCTCTTGAATCAATAAGCCACTCATCAAAAGAATAAGTAGAAGATGTATTGAAGGAAAAACCAGAAGTAGAAAGTGCATGTCCATGAGAATAAAAAAAAGAAGTAGAATCAATATTGATGTTGTGCTTCTTCATTGTTTCTTCTAAAGCTGCCATCTTCTTGAAACATTTGGACTCACCATGACCATCTTTATTGCAAAAGTTGGAATGCCTGAGTTTTCTTATTTTTATATTCTGTTCCTTTGTCACCATTAGGAGATGAGTGGGTTTGGGACGCTTATGTTGCTTGTTGTTGTAGCGAGGATGTTGCTTCTTGGGATTCTTGGGTTTATCTTTCTTCTGGGCAACTAAGGCTTTGTTGGAGGTACCCACAGTGATGATCACTCCAAGTTGTAAAAGCTTATCTTCCTCTCTAATCAAAGAAACACAAAATGACTCAAGAGTGGGTTTTTGATAAGCTTTCCCTAGAGCCTCTCTCATGGCATAACAGGTAGATACAAACACAAAATATGCACTACCTAGCTTAGAAAGAATAAGATAGATGCAATGCTCTTTCTCCATCTTTATCTCACATTCTTCACATAAAATTCTGAGTGTTTTAAACCTAGATAGATAGTCTCTAATTCAAGAAAAATCACTTGGATTTAAAGTCAATACTTGATTTTCTAATTGTTGTGCTCGAATAATATTGAGTTTACAAAACACGGATTCAATCTTTTCCCAAGCTTCATCGGGGTCATCAATTTCTTTAAGGTGGAACCTTAAATCATGATAGATGGACATTCTGATTATTCCACATGCTTCGTCACTCCTATTAGCCAATTTGAATTTCTGATCTAGGAGGATCTCCACACATGGGAAGGACTTTTACTTTGCTCACCATGTCGAGTTGAAATTGGTGAAAGGGTGAACTTATATGTTTTTGAGTTTTATTTTCTCATGCAATAGTGCATTGTGAGAAAAAGGTCTCATGCATTTTTAATGATTTTATGAGATGCTCATGCATTTAATTATGATTTATGAGCTTTTTGGAAAAAAATCATACATTCTTATTTTGTTGTAAAAATGATTAATACTTGTGAGGGAATTAGGCTCACGTATTTTTTTTATTAAAATTGTAATTATGGAAATTGGTTTTTAAGTGAGAAACCACCTCACACCAATTTTCCAATTTTCTCACAAGTAGGTTGAGAGAATCAAGGGCATGGTTGAAGAGTCTTTGGGTGGTTTTGAGACTTTTCCCATTATGTGCTTGAAGATAGTTTGAGATCCTACACTTATGGATCTTGTTTTTCCTCTTTTGTAATTAGATCCTATTATTGTGGATCTAGGAATTAATGCTCTTTTTTAAGAGAGAGTGAGGAAAAACTATATAAGGCCTTATGTGATCCCTTTGAAGGAATGGGGGAGAGTAATGAAGAATTAATAAGTGGAGTTAGAGAGCCATAGTGCTACTACTCCTAAGTATTGAGAGACTTATTCATGTAAGGAATTATCCTTCTTGATGCATGGAGAGTTATTAGTGTGAATAGTCTTCTTGAATCCTCATTGAAGGAGAATGCATCTCTTATGCAATCACTTATGAGAAGGTCCCAACATCTTTTGAAGAAGGAATGAAAGCAATCCATATTCCAATTGAAGCGGGTTTGGAGACGTATCCCAAGAGGAGAGAACTTCGTTATCAACATCTGTTGTCTCTCTCTCTTGTCTTTTCATGTGCTTTATTCCATTTTCAGTTCATGTGTGTTATGTATTATTGTTTAAAAGCATGGTTAATAATGGAATCATACGCCCTTTAATCCTTATGCAAATAATTCATCAGAAAAATATTCTTGATTTAAAACTTGTGTAGAGTAAGTACTCGCCCGTTTTCAGATCAAGTGGTATTAGAGTAGGCTGACTACTTTGCAGTATGGGAAAATGAGCGAAGAAAGAAGAAAAACATCAATAATTAGAAGAGATAAATCACAACATTCAAGCTGAAAACACAGAGTTGAGGAGACTTTTGCAGGTTGTCGAAGAAGAGAAGCAAGAGCTTCAAGAGAGATCTCATCTTCATGGAGAAGTCCTCAACATAATTATTGAAGAATTACAGCTCGAATTGCAAACCATGGATGATCTCTTGGCTAAGTTGCAACATGGTGAACGAATGGAGGAAAAAGATCCTTCTATCGTGGATGCACAAACTCAAACCGAGGTATATGATGTTTCTTCATGTTCAATTTCTTCTCAGTATGAAACTAACGTGGGAATGAAGCTCACGAAGATGGGATACATAGGAAGTGGACTTGGCATTCATGGCCAATGAGTCACTCAACCATTAGAGGTGGTACAAAGACCATGATTTGCAGGTTTGGGATATGATCAAGAGGAGATTGGAGAGTGCTCAAAGTCCGATGAAGCAAGAGCCACTTCAAAAACCATTTCTACATCATTGGATTCCAAGAGAGGAGTCAAATCATCTAGTCATAGTCCTCATCAGATCTACAACAAGGATAATCCTGAAAGGTATAAGGGTCATGTTCAATCAAATTCTTTCTTTGATTTTAAGAAGCATGATTCTTTCAATATGAATTTGTGCATTACATGTTCTAACCATGATGTAGCCAAGCATCAAACAATAAAGTTTGGGTTAAGAAGACATATGTGTCCATGAGAAGTGATACTAATCAGTAACCACACCTTCCAAATCGAAGTTGAATGGAAAACGAAGGAATTTTTGCAGTTATTGCAACATTAGTGGCCATTGGGAGAAGAAATGATGAAAGATCTACCCACACTTACATTGTAATTCAAGGAAGAAACCTAATCCAACACTCACCAAGAAAGAGGTTATGAAAGAGATTGTGATCGATGTCCCAACACCGATCTTTGAAGAAACACAATTGCATAAGGAAGGCACCTTCGATTGGTTGGGTAAGAATTGGTTGGAATTTTTGCAAAATTGAAATCTTTCCATTAGCATGTTTGGTAAGTACCTCCAAATACTTTTTCTGGTTTCCATTATTGAAAAGCATATGGTAAATGAAAATCTGTATTTCGCTGAGTGAGATACATGGTGGAGTAACCTTGAGAAGTAAAGAGAATTTCCACGTGTGGGACATAAGTGCTAAGTAACCCGTCTGCAGATAAAGGGTAGAATTGTTGAGTAGCATTGATGTAACTTATAAGTAAGAGATCGATAAGTTCAAAGGTAGAAAGTGTTGCTGCCCCCACATCTTCTTAAAATCCTGAAGATGAGATCGAGCATGCAACCTGGAGATGATGTGAATAGCCATATAGA
>SNQJ01S0214278.1:0-15662 GCA_010110895.2 Picea sitchensis | reverse complement strand
TGGGAGGCTAAAGGGATCTCGCTAAACTCTTATTGGGGTCTTGGATCTAAATATGTATGCCTCCTATTCAACTATGATTATGTTGCACGACATGTGCTTTAGTGTGGCACTTGAGATATTATTGGATCTCTTGCATATGTCCAGTCCTATAACTCTTACTCTAATCTTTATGTGTGCTCTCAAGTGCACTGTCCTCTGTGGATCAAGTTCCCTAGGCTTTATGTTGACCTTTTCCCCTTTATGGATATGTTTTCTCATCAGTTTGGCAATATTTTAATCCTTGATGGTTGACATAACTTTTCCATATCCAATATATGTGTTTGTCTATAGTTAATCTCCAGAATAAACTCCCCCATTATATATTTGTTTTCACAATGGATGGGGTTTAACAACAAAATGCCTATTACCTAAATCTCTTAATGCATGTTTTGCATGTCAAGCATAAGACCACTTCATTCATGACTACCAATGTTAAAAACCTAAATCAAAGTAGTCCAAGCCTCTAATGTTGTCCCATGACCACCTCCAAAGCTAAAGTCGTCCTTGGAGAAGCCTCCTCCCAAGGAAGCTAGTTCTTCTTTTTTAAGCATTGAGAGTCAAAAGCCTCCCCCAACTTCAATAATTAAGAAGCCTCACTAAGATAGAAAAAGCTCCTTATATGTTGATGCTAGATGGTGGTCTTGTTGTAATAAGAGGAAAGATTCAAATTCTTATGCTTTGTCAGAAAGAAATAATAGGGATGTTAGCCCTAATTCGTGGCTTAAATATTACAAGGAAGCAACCACGAGGTCTCCTAATCAAAGGGTTTTCACTCTATGTGACTTTGCATCGAGTAACATGTTTAATATCTTTAGTATGGGATTGATCCCTAAATAAATCTCTCTCTTATATCCAAGAATGTGAAAAATATGACTAGTCCTAGCCACACACAATTTGTCAAAGGTATGTTAAATAAGTCCAAACCAGATGTGGTATTCTTGTAGGTGGTGAAGTCAATTGGATTTGAATTGATATGTAGAATGGATTATTTTTTAAACAATTCCTTTTGGGAAACATATAATTTACAGGGGAGTGTGGGTGTGGTTTCTACCATCTCTCATTGTTTGCAAATCTTTGTTGTGGTTAGGATGTGGAGCCCAATAAAAAGTGTGTGGATCACATTAATGATACCGAATAGGCTATCCGGATTTTGTTTTATCTATACCCCAAATTCTATCACCGAGATATGTGCACTCTCAGATTGGATGGCCTCTTCTTTCTCAAATGTCAAGTGTGTACTTGAGAGTGATTTCAACACGGTAAAATGGTATAGCAATAGGGACGGTGGTGTTGGAAGCACTATTTCCAATGTTAAGAAACAAGAATGAAGGATATGCAAGGGGAGTTTATGGGTTTTTGACCTAAACTAGAAGAAGAGTAACATGGGGCCATGGGGGGTGGTTTACTTGGTGTAGCTTTTGGCAAGGCACTAGAAGACTTCATGCACAGTTGGACTGGCTCTGCGGGCCCAAAGATAGTATTGGTTTTTTTTGTAAGCTTCATTCAATGGATGTGTTGATGTAGGATATAGGCTTGGATCACTTGCCTATATAGTCCACCATCTCACTGCGGCAACATAAGAATCTCCCCCTTCATTTTTATTTAAGCTTATCGTTTATCACCATTAGTCTCTAGATTTCAAGGCCTTAATGCGTAGAGCTTGGAACCTCTCCCCAAGGCCTCAAGGGGATAAAGGTTGGCTTATCCAGTGGGATTATGCATTTGTAGATTAGTGAAATTTACAAAGGGATGATAGGGTGATGACTCGAGGAAGGAGTAGGGATTTGAAGGATGTGAGAAGACAACTTAAGGAGGTGTGAGTTTTCCTTGAAGAGGATCTCAACAACACAATGCTTCTAAAAGGAGAAGTACATTGCTTAGGGAGCCCAATTTCATTCCAGACTCAAATGGATTGTTGAAGGGAAGGGAAGGGAGGTTACAAGTTCTATTTTGAATTCTTGAAGTGGAAATATTTTTCAGAGCATGTACTTGGTTTGTGCATGGATGATGGATCATTGGAGAACTCCTCTAAGATAAAAAAACATGTTTGGGATTCACTTCTAGAACATTTTTTTTCTTTATACAATGATTGACAAGGTAATGGAGGCTAGAAATGCATGCCCCAAGGTAATTTCTCGTAAATTTATGATTGACAATAAGGGCAAGTTGGATGGTGACTTTCCAAAGGAAAACTCTTCATCACTCTCAATTCAATGACTCGAAGTGGTAATTCTCCTAGGAACGGTGGTAATTCTATTAGCGATGATTTTTGTTGCAAGCTAAGGAGACTTTCTCCAAGGGTATTGTTAACATCGGATTCACTCACACAAATTCAAGTGTTAATCTCCAACAGTTTTTTTTAGTACATTGGGATCAAGGTGAATTACTTCCAAATTCATCTTGATTGATTTGGCATCGATGATTTGTGGAAGCATTGGCTTAATTTAGTACCTTATTCCACATCCTCATTCCATAGTTGTTGTGTATGGTTTATAGAGATCACTTGTAGAGATTCATTTATTCCAAGGGATACACCATTCAATACATAAATTCAAACAGTTTCAAACCTTAGTTCTATTTTATAAATCTTCCCATGCATGCATGCGACATGCAATATTTGGGGCATGCATGGGAGGATGAGAGCTCCAAAGGGTACTTTCAATTCTTTGGAACTTTCTTTTTAGAAAACTATACCATTTTGGGAGAAGGGCATATATGTCAATTTTGGTTATGATTGTCAAACATGCACACTTTTCCTTTGATCACTTTTCTTCTTTTTTAGGTTGATCATACCATATTTGGATACCCTTTTGGGAGATGTTCTTGAGGTTTGGTTTCAGTAACGATCAAAGAAAATGAGCTTTTATGTTTCTTTTGCATTTTCCTTTTTCAGATGGGTCATCCTATTCTGGGTACCCATTATGGCGGACAATGTGGGTGTCAAGTTTGGTGGTGATCAGAGGACATGTGTTTTTTGTGCTTTTTTATTCTAAAAATGGCAATTTTCCTAGGTCACCCTTATATCAATGAAGATGGTTTCAGTTTTGAAAATATTTTAAGCACATTGATATTTCATGATGCAACCTATTTTTAGCAGTTGATATGTGCACCCCACTTGAGAAAGAAAATGTTCACTTTTCTCCAAAAGCAAAGGTTTCCATATTGAGAAAGTTGTCTTATTGACTTTTCTCCAAAACCAAAAGCCTTCCAAGTTGATAAATTTGACTTGTCATTTCTCCAAAAGCAAAATCCTTTTATGTTGAGAAAATGTTGCTTTACTTGGATACTCCCCATTTCTATATTACACATGCTTTTCACTTCTATCCCATCTTCTTGAAGTGGTGCATTTTCTTCCTTTCTTAGGGCACTTTCTAAAGAAAAACACTACCTCATATTCTTGGCTTATTTTTCTCATCCTATTTTGAGAGGCTTACTATGTGCACTACCACACTCTTTTTATAAGAGATGGAGAGGTGATTGAGGTTTCATTGGTTATTCTTGAGTCCTCCTTTATCTCTTTTGTTCTCCAATATTTGAAGTCCTTGAATGTTATTTCAATCAAACCACTCTGCGAGTAAGCATTATAAGTCACTATTGTAGTGTATATGTTATTGCATCCCCATGTAGTGTGAGAGTAAAGTGTTGAGGAAGTAGTCTCATCTCCTTCAACTCTTTGAGAGTAAAGTTGATATATTTATACCTTCTATTCACAATGAGGAATAAAGGTGGAATTATGTTAGCAACTAGTTTTCATTCATGGATGTGCATGGTCAAGTAATGCATACTCCTTTGAATTGGTTG
Source organism: Picea sitchensis (assembly GCA_010110895.2). NCBI lineage: Eukaryota > Viridiplantae > Streptophyta > Pinopsida > Pinales > Pinaceae > Picea > Picea sitchensis. The sequence continues at coordinate 11,822 of SNQJ01S0214278.1, read as the reverse complement.
GCTTCAAGTGTATTTCCTACCCAATACATTGTATCTCTTTGTTCAACTCCACGCCCATTGGAATTAAGGCACTAGTCATCTTTTAAATCTAAAATTATCTTAAGTTTCACCAAGGGTTCCCCCATGAGGCTAGAAAACCACTAGTCCAAACTGAGGGACAACTAGTTGAGGTGACAATGAGTCAATTTTCAGATGTTGCACTCTAGGAATTCTCAAGGATATTTTTTAGTGTTAACGAGTACCATGATGAAATCTCTTAACTAAGGGTTAATTAAACTAATTCCAAAGAATGAAACTAGAGACTCAATTGGGGATTGGAGTCCCATCACTCTTCTCAATGTTTTGTATGAGGTTTTGGTAAAGCTAGTTGCTCTATGCATTCATAGAGTGGCCTTGAGAGTTATCAAACAAGAACACACAACTTTGTGTAGGACAGGTTTATATTGGATACAATGATCTTTACATGTGAGGTAATGGAATGGGGTAGGGAGACAAATTATCACTCCATGTTTCTCAAAATTGACTTTGAAAAAATCATATGATCGAGTTGATTGGTCCTTCATCATATAAATGTCACGATGTCTTGGATTAGGTCTATATGTGTTGCCATGGTGAACACTTTATTCTCCAATGCATCATATTTTGTTTCGGTGAATAGTTAGCTCTCAACCCACATCCCCCTTAATCATTTAATTAGGCAAGGTTGCTCTTTTTCCCCCTATCTTTATGTGTTGGTTGTTGATGCACTAGGATATTTATTAGAGGTTTTTAGGGCTCAAGGAAAGATTCAAGACATTTCTCTCTTTGAATATTCATATATGGTTAAAAATCACTCTACAAATGAGTCTCTCCTCTTAGTGTGGATGTATAAAGAGTTAGTGGAGCTGCCTTGACCTCTTCTATGTAGCTTTTGGAATAATTTTCAGTGAATAGAAGTTTGATTTTGGTTGGTTATCCTTTATTACATTCCCAACTAGATCCACTTGGTTTGGAACTACATTTGGCAAAGTGTGATTGTGCACTATCTCAAGATCCCATTTGGAATAGGCCTCTCGACTATGGATATGGGATTGATGTCTCCAAAAGCTTCAATCAAAGTTTCATTTATGGCAATTCAAAGGCCTTCATTTTGTAGGTAAGTTGACTATTGTATCAAGAATTCTTCACACCTCTCGTATTTATTATGTTTCCTGTTGTCTCCTTAGCAAGATTCAATTAAGATGGTTGGAGAAAATTCTCCAGTCATTTTTGTGGTTTAAATAGAGTGGGGAGAGAGGTCTTCCCATGGTTGCCCAGGGCATCTATATTATGCCTAAGGAGGAGGGGGGATTGGGCCATAACGATGTTGCCTCGTAAGGAAACATTCTTGCTACCAAGTAGGTGATGAGATGCCTTAAGGGTTCCTCTCCATGCCAGGTACTATTGTACCTGTTGTTCCCGAGTTTATACTTAAGGCTTCAAAGTATAATGTCAAGGCATCCAGAAATAAAGGAGGTTTTAGTGTTTATGTTTTCTACCTCTGTTATGTGAAAAAAAATCCTAAAAATGAATTAACAACATAACAACTTAGAGGTCGTCTTTCGTGTCCGAGTTAAAATTAAAAGCATTGGGTGCAATGAGAGAAAAACATAAAGCTGTTAGACAAAGCAAGACATCTATTACAGAAGAATCTTACTTTGCTATAGGAGAAGAAAATAGATGATATAACCTTAAATGAAGCATAAAATGTAGCATTCCAATTAACTCATAGGTCTTGTATTTACTAATAGTAAAGCATAGGAAAAGTTGTGCGCTATTAAATTACTAAATGAAATGTAACCACAATAGATGTTGTACTAAATTGCGATCAAGCATTCATCAAGGAGATATATATAAAAAAGATACCAAAATGTGGAAAGACAGAAGAACACATAACTCGAATGAACGAAACGTGGAATATTTGATCTGTATTTGTATTAATCCTCAATGAGGAGAGATTTCTCAACTACATATGGCAAAAATCCAACCCTTCTTTAGTCTTTTGAAAATATATTTATATAAGAGATTCTCAACCCTAGGTGGTTGGAATTCTCGTTATTCCTAGGTAATGACGGTTACAAAATGAAAACTTGAACCGTTTCACTTGGTTCTTCTCTATCTCTTTCTCTTACCGGCAGAAACAAATATGCACATGTTACTTCATTGATTCTTTGAGGTACTCCCTTTACCTCGCTCAAGACATTCGACACACCTGCTTAAAAATTGTACTAATAGTCTAGAAGGTGTTAGCACTAGGAATCACCTTCAGATTGCTTGGAAGGCAAGCCCAGTACCCATTAGGTTATATGTGAATGCAAAAGAGTTTTGAGGGGTCAAATGGATAAGACTCAAGATGATAATGTTCCAACTCAGAAATCAAGGCTCAGTGGGAGGAATGTAGGGGTTGTTGTAAACTTCAGGTTTGCAAACAACCTAAGGAAGAAATATTCTTAACGCAAGATCCTCTTGAGTTCAGAACTTAAGGACACTAAAGAAACATCATGATAATATAATAATCAAACATACACCATAATATCACCACAACCATTCATGTGAATCATTCAAAACATGAACACTTTAGCATCAAAAGCAAATAAGCTGGAAAGAGAAGCTGCTTTCTATTAACCAAGATATCTTCAGTCAAGTACATAACCAGTTCACAGTAACTTCATCAAAGTATTACAGTATGAGGGAGTCTTGCTCAACCATTCGAACCTACTAAATCATTTCATCTATCTATTTATAACAAAGAGGGAGGCAACAACTGGAGGTGTGAGTTGGCCTTCTTCCCATGAAAATATCTAAGAATTTATTTCATCTAACAACTTGACTAACAACCTATGCTATAAAATAGGAAAGTGTTGGTGACTAATCCAACCAATCTTCAAACTAACTTGATCCCCCTTTGGTGCACAATTCCTTGTTTGCCATGTGTCTTTCAGGGGCATGTGGCTGTCATCATGCTGTCAGTTGTTGTTTCTGCAATTCTCTCCATCATTAGCTATCCAAAAGTTGTTAGCTCGACCCTCCTGGATCCCTGGTATCTGTTGGTAGCATTATGAGTAGCGCACTTCGTAATGTCTTCACCAAATTTCATGAGACTTTGTAGTGCAACCTCAAAACTAGACAGGTAGCAAAATAGGTAGTGCCAAATCTTTGTATCCTTTGTGCAGACTTCAGTCTCTGCGGAAACTTAGGTAGCAAATTTTTGTAGCGCCACTATGGTGTGTCTCTGTGAAAATTCCGTCTCTGCCAGAAATTCGATAGCGAATTTAGGTAGCGCCCGCTGTGTGTCTCTGTGTAAATTTTACGTAGCGCCATCAAAATATGCAGCACCTCCACTTGGACATGTGCAGAACGAGTAGCAACCTTGAGTAGTAGTAGCACCATTAGATTTAGGTGATTCGACAACATTGTAGGTAGCAAACCAGTGGAACACCAAAAATAAACTATTCCATAGCGCCATAGCGCTAAGGAATGTCTGCACTATTACTGCCGAAGGAGTTAATTCTTCATAAAAAGCCCAAAACTCTGAATAATAAGCACTTAGAGGCCTGTATAGGTAGAAGAGGTAGTGTTTCAACAATAGTTTATCCTCACAAAAAGGGACCATCTTCAAAAATGGGGCTCACCTTTCACCATCTACTTCGTTACCCTGACACTTAACTTGACACTCTTCCTTGGGGAAGGAGTATCCTCCTTTGGCACAACAAGCTTCTTCCTTTTAGCAGTGGCAGGCTTCTTCAGTGGAGCTATGCTCTCCTTGGCTGTTGGTGTCTCCTTTTCAATAACAGCTTCAACCAATACCTGCAAGTTCCTTTGAGCCACTTCATCTTGAAAATGTTGCAACTCTACTTTGAGCTTCTTGTTTTGAGATTGAAAGCCTCTGTTCTGCCTGTAAAGGTTTTTGAGTTGCCTATGGAGAGGTTGGGCCTTTCTTTCTGCAAACCTTTCCAGGTCAAGAGTGTAGTTGTAGCCATCCATGAGTTCTTTCATCTTAACCCTGTCAGACATGGCTTCTGTTTTCAACTGAGCCACCTCCTTCCTAGCATCCCTAAGTTGCCTGATTAAGCTTTTGAATGTCTGGATGTCAAGTGGAGTAATGACATGAACAATCTCAATAAGTTTTTTCATGGTCTCCTCTTCCTGCTGCATAGGAATTGCCTTGTCCATCTCATCAGGCTTCTTGATACCTTTGCCTTTATCTTTCTTCTTTTGCACATGGGTTTCTTCTTTCTTCTCCACGGGATTTTCAATGCCTTTACCTTTCTTCTTTTTTAGGATAGAGGCTTTTGGTAGGGACTTTTCTTCAAAAACCTCTTTAGGAGTTGATGATCTTGTGAAAGGTTTCTTGACCTTGGTACTGGCTGCTGGAGGAGATGAGGAGAAGTGTAGCTTCTTCCCTTTCTTTACTGCAATTTTAGTAGTAGAAGGAACTTCTTCTAACTCTGGTGGAGGAGGGGGTGAAAAATCTCTCTGTGGGGAATGACAAGCTTCCTCCTCAGTTCCCGTGACCTCCTTGATGACCTCTGAATATTGAACATGAACTATGCCCTTCCTCTTCTTGCTGGTACCTGCTTTAGCAGCACTGGTGGATGATAAAGGGCTTGCTTTATGTGATTGAGGAGTGGCTGCTATATCCAACTTGAAGTGAGAAGCAATAACAAAATGTTCCCATGAGATATCTTTCTTACCCAGTTCTTCAAAAACTAGCATTCTAATCAATCTAGAGTGGAAGATGCTAGTGTCCACATCCTTAGACTTGGATTGAATCTTGTCTGACATATTACCTATGCTCCTGAGCAAATAGTAAGGAATATTCATTTCAATTTTACCAGTAAAATGCAACAGAAGCCTTATATGGTAATGGTATAATGTGTTGAACCTCCCTTCACATGTAAAGTATCTCTAAATAATCCTCAATATACTGTCAAACGACTCAATCAGCCGATTCCTTGGTGCTCCTTTAGACAAATCAGTAGCTTGACATTCAAGCTTAAGGAAATCTTTGGCATAGGTTGCATTCAAAGCCATGGCTTTAAACCATTTCTCACCTGTGATAGGGATTCATGTTGCAGCTGAAATAGAGACCTTTGTCACCTCTAATTCTAAATCCCCTACCTTGGTCTTCCGACCATCAAAATGTAAGGCAAACTGCCTTGTCACCTCAGGATGACCTCTTTGCATATTCTGGCAGAAAGAGAGGCATCCCACTCTTTGAAAAACTTCTCTTGCCATGGGCTCTATCTCAAAAAGATGCATATCCACAGGTTTAGTTCTAACTACCTTGCCCCCCTTGTGTGACTTCTTCATATGAGGAGTCTCCATAGCTTAGGATGAGAGCTTCTTATGACTATGGGGTGGTAATGACCAGGAGGACCTAAAGTCAAGCTTTAAATGGACAAGGGTGCAGTTTTACAAGAACTTCCCTTAAACCAGACTGATTGTTAGTAAGCTAAACTTGGTTGTGGAAATCCCCCCCTTGGATTTGTGTAGGTATTGAACACTTAGACAATGAGAGGGTACTCTATAGTTTTCCTTTGAATTTGGGTAGAAAACTCCCGACTCAAGTGTCAAAGGAAGCAGGGGATACACAGTGTGGTTTAAGCAACGCCTCTAGGTAGCGCACTGCATATGCAGAGGATAGAACTGTTTAGATGAGCTTAGTAGCTATGGTGGGCAGATGTATAAGACTTCGACATACGAGTAGTGAAATTTACAGGTTTGAAATGAGAGGAGACAAGGATAGAATGGTGTGAGGAAGGTCTCCGTCAACTATGCAAGCCCGATAATCCAAAACTTTGAGCAATAACTCTCTTTGAAAATTATGTTCAGAGGAGGAAACACGGGATACCTGTGGAATAAAAATTTGTTTGAAGCCTCAACAAGATTTCAGGAAGAAGTCATGAACATCCCGGCCTCCAAATCTACCTTAGCATCAGATCTGGTAGCACTGTTGTCGACTAGTCAAAACTGGTAGTTTGCACAGCGCAACAATCTTGAGTTTTTCAAAATCACAAACCGTTATTAGAGCTCGTAAATACGAGATCTTGAAGGCATATTTTAACCAAATTCTGGTGCAGAAAACAAGGAAGATGACATCAACGTTGTAATCATAACTCAAGGTGGAAAATGATGAATGGGAAAGGCACTACAGAAACTCCTGATGAGTGGGCAATGCTCCATTTCAAAAAATGATTGGACAGGTAAGTGAAGGACAACAAGGCATGGCTACAAGGGCATGAATGAGGAAAATGGTCTGTCAAATCAATCTATTCGTGGAGAGGATCGATCCTAGTGACAAATCATGAGGGGGGATCAAAGTTAAGTCATGAACAAAACGGTCCTAAGTCCAAATTCATAAGAGGATCAAAACACAAGTCATGACTCAACACTTTATTTATCAAGGGGGTCCTAACAAACACAATTTTAAAAGGGGTGAAATTTAAAAAATTAAAATCTAAGGCTTAGGAAGAGATGGAGACAAACTAAAAAACCCAAGGCAACTTAGTGTGATAACAGAAGGTTCTGTCACGTCTTTTGCCTCAAAAAGATATAACTTCTTTTGTAATTGTGGCAACCTGTCCTCTATCCTTTTATCTTCAGAAGTCATTGACTGTAATTGTAAATTTGGCTTTACCAACCATCTATCTATTTGAGCGATGTCAACCTTCTTTAGCTGTGAAATTTCAGCCCGAGATGCCTCTAAGCTTTCTTTGATGTCAATTTGATGCTTTCCAATGTTGATTTGTCCTAGTATTTCAGATCAATCATCCTTTCCGAGGCCTAGTGATTCTTTATTAAGCAAATGAAAAATCTATTCACAATCCTCTTTTATTTCCTTGGCCATTCTTTTACTCTCGACTATATTGGCCTCCCATGTCTTTAATATTATATCACCTCTGACCTATTCTGCAATAGTCAATCTGGGAGTTATAGATATTTCTTCTCTAGCCGATGACACGACCGCTTCTTGAAAAGTGGTTTTGGGCTGCAATAGCCTCTCTTTCTCTGAAACCAATATTGTCCAATGATTGGTTTACTTCCCGAAAATGATTTTGGATGGTTTCTACCTTAGCAAAAAGGCTCTGTTGTGCTATTTCTAGTTTCTTTAGCACTTCCAATGCTTGAGCTTAAAACAATGTTATATCCACAACCATTTTCTCAGTGGAACTGACCTTATATTGTAATTGTTTTACCAACTCATCTTCCTGGATAGTCCGTCTTTCACTCACTTGCATATTCTTATGCATCTCATCAAGACCAAACTTGAGCAGTTGGATTTCTTGTTTATCACTAGCTCTAGCCTGTTCCAGCCCTTTATTGACTTCATCTATGACATTCTTTTATGTAGTCCTTATTTGATTTTGCAACTGACTTATCACCCGATTCTTCTGCTTCAGTTTTTCTTTCAGATTATCAACTGAGAATAGGTTAGTTGTTGCAAAAGATTTTGAAGAGCCTGCTACCTCTGTAGCAAAGTCTTCTTCTTCCAAATTTTTTCCGTCCAATAGTACTCTGTGCTTTTTAACAATTGCACCTTCTTTCTGGTGTATTTCTTTCTTCGCCACAACTTTCCTTTTCTTACTGAAAAGAAATCGGAAGGAGGTATCTCTTCAATAGGGATAGGCATGATATACCCTATGAGTATTACCTCTGCATCAGGGTTTCCTCTGGTGAACTGTAATGTTGTGACAACTTGAATGGGGCTGCCGATTTATGTGGATAACTGTTTTCCAATTCAATCTGTAGTTGATTTATCCGATGAAGACAATGGCCTATCTTCTCCTTTATTTGCTAATGTCTCTGCTTGATCTTTGGTCTAGTTATCTAATATCTCTATCTCCAGGATATCTTCTTTATGAGTCAAGACCTCAAATTTCTCTAACTTTTCCAGGGCTTCTTGTTTGCTAGAGCTTACGGCTTCTGGATTATGGGTCTCTGTTTGCTGTGTAGCTGGAGACATTGGGTTTTCCCCTTGTAATACTTTCAGAAGATTACTTCTTTGGTGCTTTTGGAAGTTGTTAAAATCAATCATTTTATCAGGTGATAGAGCTCGAACTCGACTCAGAACTTCTGGGTAAGATTTCACCCCTCGAAACATTTCATCCTGTGGGACTCTTCATGTTCGTACTTTTTAAGATTGCAACTGGCCATATGGTTACCCACGACCTTCTGCGGATCGTGCTTCTTGAATTCAATGTTAACCAACTTTATTTCTTCTAGGGCCGAAACCTCCACTTTGGAGTGGCCGAAATCCAATAAAGAAAATGCACCAATCTGTAAGGGAAAAGATGGCCATACCTTTTTCTGCACTGCTTTGAGTTCTTTGCTAATCCCGCCGAGTATTGTTTGTCGTGAGACCTCGCGACACACCAGTCGGTCTGGTAAAAATTGCGGTAAAGCATATGGGGGAACTGAACAAACGAAAACTCTGATATAAGAGAAGTGTTCCTCGATGTACCAGTTTGCCACTTATCCAGGTTAGCTATAGTTGTGTCTGAAATTTCAGGAGGTGGGTGACCAAATATATTAGTGTGCATCGACACCGCTACACGATTACAGATTTCATAGAAGAAATCCTTCGCCTTGTCTTCCCAGATTTTTGAATGATAAATATGAATTGGTTCTGCACTATTTGGAGTCCATCTCCAGCCCATCATCGGAAAAGGCGTCATGAAACAGATGGCGTCCATATTATAAGCTGACATGAAGAATGAAGTTGATTTCCCTTTGGATTTCTTTGCCTGGTATTCTGTAATATCACTAGCCAGACTGTCCGACAATATCTTGGCCCAATGGAAAGAATATCCTTTCGCTACTGTGTGTATAATGGGTACCCATGGTAGAAATAAATGGGTTGTGTTCTCTTTTCCATAGAGTCTACACATCATCATGGCTATATACATGAACTGCGGTTCTAGCGATGAGATTGAGTATATGCCGCGAGAATCGGCTCTGAACTTTTCGGGGCGTAAACACTAGTCCTTGATAGAGTCGAAAAGACTCTTTCCATATTGATCACACTCCTTCTTGTTAAAATTCACTAGAAAACTGGCATTATAAACGAAGTTTGGCGTTGAAGACAGTTTATACATCACCTGTATGTGTTCCAGCCGAAATGACCCAACAACTGCTTTCTGAGAATTGAATATAGTTCTAGTTGGGATATCCACATGATCCATTGCCCATTCAATCATGTCATTGCAGGGTAAAAGACTCAGCCTTGTTGCTACCTTATGCATCTCTGACTGAGCAATAGTCTTGTATTTGGTAGATAAGTATTCCTTTTTGTTGTCGCTTGAATCATCAGGGCAGTTTACCAGTTCGTACTATAGGATGTTGAATACATTCGTCTAGGTTTTAATCGTGTTTATACTTTTGGGTGAGGTGTCGGAGAAAACCTCTGAACTCTGGCCTGAACTCTCACTAGTTGTTTTAGCTGCCTTTCATGGCGGCATGGTAGCAGTTCTTAAAAACTTGCTATTTGTCACAGAAAACACACAGGACTGAGTATCGCGTTAAGCAAGCTCTACCAAAATGTGAATGTAATTGAAAATGAAAAAGTCTTTCTTGCCTTAGACGCCTCGACCTGCATATACCTCCATTGACAATACGTTTAATTCTTTTAATAAAAAGATTTGGGTATTAAAGCAAGATCTTATTTGAAATCATTTCCCCAGGCTGGTCATTTAATAACATTAATGGTCAATTTTTCGTGATTGGAAAAGTATAAATCTAATTTGAAATCACCTGTATCGCAATCAGCATAAACTCAACGGTTAAATTAAAATGTTTTATTTTGATAATAAATTGAGTTTATATGACTAATTAATTATGTTTAACCTTGATCCACTTCGGGATTTCGGGTCCTGTGCTATCCTACTTCTGTTCAAGCTATAACCCCAAACCACGAAATCGCGATTGATTAATTAATCTTAGTCATGTTTAAATTTTGTAAATAATCACGATTAATTAATGATTTCGCGATTTTGGATGTTGGGAGTTTAAGTTATCATTCGAGGCAGGATTCCCAAAATGTGAAGTTGCGATAAGATTAATTATTGTTAATCATTTTTTAATTATTTAATTAACCCGATTTAACTTAAGCTAGTTTCACGACTTTGCATATTGGAACTTTGGGCTTCTTTATATGTCTAACTGTTAATATTGCGAAACCCCGAAACCCGATACTTTGAAAGATGTCTTTAGTGATTTAGCTTTTTAACGAATGGGCGGCTCCATAACTTGAAAAGATTTTAGATCATTGGATTAATCAGGAGACTTTATCGACGACAGTATCCTAGTGCGCATTTATCCTTATTTAAACAAAATGAAACTTTTTAAGTCTAATGTTTTAGAAAAATATATATGTTTCAACAATACCATAGGTTTAATTTGGTCTGGAATGTGCTTAAAGTGTGATATCATCTCTTCTCACCCCTTATTCCATATTCATGGGTCCTTCATTTGCAAAATCATTTGGGAGGTATGGAAATGTGTTGTTAAACCAATCAAGTGGAATCTCTCAAGCAACAAATCAAGTTAGGATTTGGATTGGAGCTTAGTTCAGAGCTAAAAACACTAAGATCACTGCATTTTCAAGCTTATTCATTTCCAAGTCCATATGTTGAGTAGAAAGCATATTTTGTCTTAAAGATACCCATGGAACTTTGATGCCAAATCCTAAAGGGACTTGAGAGTTCGAGAATGATAAAAGGATATCCTTTCTTTTGATAAGCTTGTTATCAAGGGAATTTTTGGGTTGATTCCTTTTGAAGATTTGTTTGAATTAAACATTGATGTGTGAGGTCCTTTGTAGAGTTTTGGGTCGGGTGTTTGGTAAGAATATTTAGTAGTATGCTTCCAAAACACTCTACTCTCTCTTAAACCAAAATCATATTCCATTCTCCTCTCTTACAAATTGTGGGTCTTTGCTTGGTTAGTCATCCACCAGGGGGGTTATCAATTGAGGTCCATTTGGTGAAAAGTGGATTCACACATGGAGTTGTTTTAGTTTGTGTAGGGATGGAGATAGTGAAACACATATTTTGGGATTGCAACCACGCCAAAGATTGCTAGAAATTCATTTAGGATCAACAATTCAACTATATTACAGGGGAATTGCATTGAAACACTGCTCTTTTTGGGGATTCCAAATACTTGTTCCTTGTTGGTTTTACAATAATTTGGCATTGCCTTGGAGTCACTATAATGTCATGATCATGAGGTTAAGGTGCAATAATGTTTTTGTTAGTGACATCAGTTCACTTCAATCTTTTTGTTGCAACTAGCAAGAAGAGCTATGCATGCAATTGTTGGCTAAAGGCTATCTTCTAATTAAGGATGCTAAATAATTAGATGCACATGCTTATCCTAATTTTATTTTTGCTCCATTAGAGCTAAGGAAGAGGATATGTTTTTACCTTGTATTTATCCTTCCACCTCTATTTTCTCATATATATATATATATATATATATATATATATAATTTATTTTTTCAAAGAAAAAAAGAAATCATATTTGTTATTTCAAGCAAAAATCAAAATATACATTGATATGTACCTTTAAAGTGGAACTTAACCACACTTTTGTTTAGGAAACTAAAAAACAATTGATCTTTATATGTCCTATTTAATATAGTTTTCCAATGTCCTTTTACTTTTAGGCATCTTTAATAAGAAAAATAAAGATTTGTCTCAAGGATTTAAGGATTTGAACACAAAAGCACCAAAATATAAATAGATATATTAAACTTTTCCTTAAGGATCTTGGAATGAAGTTTTCACAACAATGAGACTAGT
>SNQJ01S0214276.1:0-15613 GCA_010110895.2 Picea sitchensis | reverse complement strand
AGACAGAGACATCCAAGAAAAGAACAGTTTCCCCAATAAAACCTTCATCGAGGAAGAAGTAAAAAGCCAATAAACCTCCATTCCAGAGTCCACACTGTTCTCATGGTGGATGACATTGACCTTATCATTGCCACTATATTATATACCTCAGAGGGAATTTTGTAGCAAAGCGAAGCCAAACAGGAGACAATGTTTGACAGGATCGAGGCAGAGCTTAAAGGAGTACAACAAGCTCTCTATTCGAGCCGCACCGTGTCTACTACGCCACCACCATCAGAAGGAGCAGAGTTGGGAAATGAGCCTACCCAGCTACACAGAATAGAAAATGGGATAGAATATCACCTTCGTCGTGTCTAGGAGGAAAACGAACAGGCCACAAAGGCATTGAAGAAAGAAAAATAGGAAGCCATAGAGCAATGTCAAGTTGCGCAACAAGAAAAAGATGACCTCCAAGCAAAGTTTGCAGAGGATAGAGTGCAGATCCAGAAAGAGAAAGAACAGTTGCTCGCGGCGAAGATGGGAGTTAAAGAAGAAGTCACCAGATCACTTTTCTCTGTGACGGGCCTAGCACAAATGGAAGAAGAAACCGCTGAGAGTCAGGTGGGGAAGCTTGCTAAATCCATTCAGCAGCTCCAAGCAAGAGGGGCCAAACTAGAATTTCAAGCAGTGCCAAGAACTCCACAGGAAGTGCGAGATCAGAGAAAATAAACTTCCTGGAGAACAGTCAAGAGAATCAAGGCATTATCCTTGGAATGCAAGAAACTCAACAGTCGAAGTGCACAGACTTATGAGCGCCTTGTAGAGGACCATGAGCTAAAGACATTGGATTCACAGCTCCAGGAGGCAAAGAAACAAGAAGCATCAGTACAAGCACAGTTGAATCCACTATCAATGGTCAAGAGGATGAAAATGTCCTAGGAACAACACATGGTTAAGCAATAGGTCCATGCCATCCAGAGTAAATTCATGAAAGTGACCCAGAGGCTCTAGCCAGTGTAGGATGAAGCTTACACACTTTTTGAGGAGATTGAAGGACAAGATGCATAGCTAGAACAATTGGTCACCACAGTAGAACAATGCTTGGAAGGACCTGTGACCAAGAAAGTTATCCAGGAATTCACCGAGCAGGAAGCTCTGGAGAAACAGTAGCTCAAGCTACGCTCAAGGAATTTGAGGTAGAGTTACCCAGATCAGAGTGACTCGGGATGAGTCACAGGTGAGTGTTGGGGGCCTGTTGTCCCTTGACCAAGTTTTGGAGAACCTTGGTCATGTTTGACCAATTTTGGGACTTCGACAGGCTGGTCTAATATTGAGCGCTAGGCGAAGCGGAGATTGTAGGATCTCGCCACCTTTTGCAGAATTTTTGGGTTTAGGGTTTATGTAACGGGTATGGGATTTCGGCCCATGGGTCTTACCCATGTTTAGGCCCCACTTGTAATGCATAAATAGAAATATAGGCGATGTAAGAAAGAGTCCTTTGTAAGCCAGTGTCCTAAGTGAGAATAGTTGTGAATGCTTTGGTCATACTGTGTGTTGAGAACTTGCAGAGCTAAGTGCAAGCAATTGTAAGAAAGGATCTATGTTGTGCCAAGCTCGGGGAAGGAGTATTTGGTGAGGTGCGTGCAGATCTCCTGTCCTATGCGAAGTTGGTTTTGATGCTCTGTGCATGTAAGGAAATTGATAGAAGATAATAAAAAAGATGAAGACTTGGTGGATGTAGCCCCATGCTAGGGGTGAACCACGTATATCCTGTGTTATGATTTCCTTTTGTGATTGATGTGATTTATGTTAGTACTATACTCTTTATGTATGTTATATGCATTTGATATAGTAGCTTAGTGCTTAGTGATGTGAATGAATGCTATATATGATCTATTTCTATGTGCTAAGTGTTTGGATGTGTTAGATCTTGTTGAATACTGCGTTCCTCTGTAATTAGGGTTTTACCTGCGATGTGAATAATGGTTAAATACTAATGAATGTTAATTTCTAAGTGCTCTATTAAGTACCATGATCATAGATCTGTGTCCTAGCTAGGTTGTAGACACTTGAGTTCTGTAACCCCCCCACTCGCCTCTGCCTCGGGTGAGACTTCATCTGCTTCGCAGGTGTTGCCGAAAGGGTCGGTAGTTAGGGTTTTGTTGGTGCGTTGAACATTGAGTATGCCCCTATGTGTGCCAACATATTCCTCATGTATAAGAGAAAATTATATTTGATAAATTCCATAGAGGTGAAAAATATAGTGTTGGGAGAAATGCACAATTTACCATATGTTGGGAACCTAGGATATAAAAAATCAATTGCAGCTATAAGAAGCCAATATTTTTAGCCAAAAATGGAGAAAGAGGTGGTTGATTACATAGTTATATGCCTAGAATGTCAAAAGGTAAATGTTGAGCATAGACATACAGATGGACATGTATAGCTATTGTCCATTCCTGAATGGAAATGGGAAGTTGTTATAGTTTATTTAATTACTAAGTTACCCAGAAAATTAAGGCAACATGATTCCATCATGGTAGTGGTGGATAAATTAACTAAGGTTGGACATTTTATTATGGTGAAGACAAATCACAAGGAAACCAACATTACAAAAATTTAGATGAAGGAAATTTCCAGGCTACATGGAGTTCCCAAGGGAATCATTTCCGATAGAGATCCCAAGTTCACATCAAATTTATGGAAGGGGTTATTTAAAGGATTTGGGAAAATTTTAAATTTGAGTACAACATATCACCCAAATTCATATGGGAAAATAGATAGGACTAACAAGATAATTGAAAATATGATAAGAATGTATGTAATGAACCATCCATTCAAGTGGGTAGACTATCTTCACTTGGTTGAATTTTCTTACAATAATGGGTACGAGGAATCATTGAAGATGGACCCATTTGAGGCCCTATATGGTAGGAAATGAAACACACTAGTGAGTTGGGATAACTAAGAAAACACAGTAGTTATTGGGCCAGAATTACTAAAGGAAATGGAAGAGAATATGTTAAATACCATACATAATTTAAAGGTTGCACAAGACCAACAAAAGAGCTATGTAGATAAAAACATGACAAATAGGGAATTCAAAGTGGGAGAGCATGTGCTTTTTAAAGTAAAAGAAAAAAATGAGCTCGCTAAGATTGGGAAGTTTCCCAAAGTTGGCAACGAGAAACTATGGGCCATTTGAAGTCTTCGAGAATATAGGCCCAATTGAATACATGATTGCATTGTCTGCATCCACAATAATTCATAATGTGTTTCATGTGTATTTATTAAAGAAATATGTGTATCACCTTAACCACATAATTGATTAGACTATGATCTAGGTGGAACACGAAGGGGAATTTTGGGTGGAACTAGTGTGCATCCTAGACCGAAAATTCAATGTGCCCAGGAAAAAATATATTAGCCTGCTAAATGTTCAATAGATCCACTGCAATCCTGAAGATTCTACATGGGAGTATGAGAAGACCATGTGGGAGGAGTACCTGCAAATTTGAAGAAAACTAAATGTGTATTTTTATATAAGTGTGCAATGCTCTATTTTGGCAGCTAGAGTTCCTGGAACCACATCTTTGGGATTCTTCACTAACCTGTGTTGGAGTCCTTGAAGGGGAATGGTACAACCTTAGGGACCATGGTGCTAATAAGGGGGTACACATTCCTTGGGTTGTGCAGGTTGAGGGGAACAATAAATTTATGGTTGGGTCTATTGCAGGAATTGTGAACATGCAAAAAAAACACCAAGTATTATGATGTAATTTTGTATATGTATACCGGTATGGTGTTCTGCACCGAGGACGGTGCAAATTGTAGGGGGGGGGGATGTAACATCTATATTTTTAATCCTTGGTTTAATGATGTATAATGTCAATAAATATATGGTTGTGGGCCAAAAGAAGTAATATGTAGACATTGTACATCAAAAATAATAAAATAAAATATGATGTAGGCTATGGATGGACATGGATAGAGTCATGGGGGTTGAGTTTCCACAAGAGATGAGGGGTATAAGGGGTTTTTTTTCATGTGTATTAAATCCCAAGCCTTTTTCCTAAAATTATTGTTTTGAGTGAACCTTCTAATTTCCCCTTGAGTGTATGAGAGTCCAATTAATAAATACATGTAACAGGGTGGTTGTGAGAACTCACATACCATAGTTATTGAGATCATGGGGATGAAGTACAATCAACATTAGGGAGAGTGAGAGTCAACTGGATTGGGAGAAAATGACCTTCATATGGGAAAAGAGAGTAGTTTTTTACACATATATTTTTGGACAGGAAGAGGGTGTTAAGTGCTATAATTGGAAGATAGTCATAATGGGTTTTGTGGGTAGCTTGTGGGAGCTATAAAATGCATGAAGAAGTAGGTTGTTAGGCTTGTAGGGTGAGTTTTGTTGTGCAGATAAAATAATTATTAAAGAGATCCATATTTGTGAATTGGGAACAAAGAGTGGGCTATAGAGGACTAAATCCATGGATGAAGGTAGAGATTAAGTCCAATGAAGGCAAACGATATATATTTGTGACAAATAGAGAGATGGCACCTTGAATTTTTGTCTCTATTAAGATAATCGAGATGGCATTGTCAAGGGAATCGCTAGCTATGCTAGACTAGTTACAATCATGAAAGAAACACTCCAATCAACTAAAGAATTCAAAGGGTTCTCTAGCAATGAATGTCTTGAATTCTATGAGACCTTTGAGATCACTTGGGATTCTATATGTCACAACATAATTAGCATTGGAAATATTGAATATTCCCAAGTAACAATAAGCAAGGACACCAAAGAAAGGGAGTAGTCGAATTGCATTTTTGGTTTTGCAACGAATCTCCCTAGAAAATATATGCATTTGTTCTTTGGCCCATACATAGGAAATAGAGCATTCATAGGGCCATTGTGGCTAGCTTTGACACAAACATGACTATTGTATACCTTTTCTATGACAAAAATACCATGGCATCTATAAATATTAATAATTGACAGTGAATAAGAAGACAAAGATTAAACAAATGCAAAGTCAAAGTGAATTGAATACTTGTGGATTACAACAAGTCCTGAATCAAGCAGATATAATAAGTTACATTGTATCTTCAAATATTTATACTCATGATTAGTTGAAGTAATGCCACACTTATGTGGTCACAAATTCCTTTTATACTTACTAATAATTATTGTTATTTTTTTAATTGTGTGATATAGAATTATATGGATGAAGATTATAAGTAATTTTTTGTTTTTAATTTTAAAAAAATAACTTAATAATCCATATTGTTATAAATTCAATTAGTTTTTTTGTATATTAATTTAAATGAAAGAGTTCATTAAAAAACTATATAAGAAAATTCAAAAACATTGTAAAATTTATAATATTAAAAAAATATTTATTTAAAACAAAAATAAAATATATAACCAAGTGATTTTAGATGAAGCCTTGAAATAAATAAACTCAAACTATATTTGATGAAACAATAAAATGGATGCTCGATTAAAATCAAGTTATGGATCACAAGATATTACAACACCCTAAGACATCACAAAGAGTGATCTCTCTCATAAAATGCATCTTGTGATAAGACTAAGGCGCCAATTTTCTTGAAAATAAATGATTTTTTTTCCATGGCCACGCCTCCCACTTGCATCGAACTCCAGCTAAGACAACATTCAACAAGAATACAGAAGAGTATGGTAGAGTTACTCATTCTTCAAGGATTCTCCCAAAAAATTCTGACGAAATTTCATCATTCAGAATACAACTACCACCTACCCATTTCACCCAAACCAGTATTTGGAAAGCACCATATATCCACCTCCCAAAAACCTTCATACCCAAAGTTCTGGCCATTGTGCTCCCTATTACAATGCATCCTGTCTCCAAACTTATAGCTGTCAAAATTATTGTCAGATCGTAATCATTGTCTTCTTGCCCCATGAATAGAAACAACAACATCATTGGTAGTATAACCAGTGAAAATGATGTGAGAGTAATTTCGATAACTATAGCTAAGAAGTCCATTTTGAATGGTTCGCACTCTCCTGCTGAGTGCAAATCAGACATGTAATTTGCAAATGTATAGCTATTGTCCATTCCTGAATGGAAATGGGAATTTGTTATAGTTGATTTAATTACTAAGTTACCCAGAAAAGTAAGGCGAAGTGACTCCATGATGGTAGTGGTGGATATATTAACTAAGGTTGCACATTTTATTCTGGTGAAGACAACTCACAAGGAAACCAACATTACAAAAATTTAGATGAAGGAAATTGTCAGGCTACATGGAGTGCCCAAGGGAATCATTTCCAATAGATATCCCAAGTTCACATCAAATTTATGGAAGGGGTCATTTAAAGGATTTGGGAAAATTTCAAATTTGAGTACAACATATCACCCAAATTCATATGGGAAAACAGATAGGACTAACAAGATAATTCAAAATATGATAATAATGTATGTAATTAACCATCCATCCAAGTGGGAAGACTATCTTCACTTGGTTGAATTTTCTTACAATAATGGGTACGAGGAATCATTGAAGATGAACCCATTTGAGGCCTTGTATGGTAGGAAATGCAACACACTAGTGATTTGGGATAGTTGAGAAGACAAAGTAGTTATTGGACCAAAATTGCTAAAGGAAATGGAAGAGAATATGATAAATACGATACCTAATTTAAAGGTTACACATGACTAGCAAAAGAGCTATGTAGATAAAAACATGACATATAGGGAATTCAAAGTAGGAGAGCATCTGTTTTTTAAAGTAAAAGAAAAAATGAGCTCACTAAGATTGGGAAGTTTCCCAAAGTTGGAAGCGAGATACTATGGTCCATTTGAAGTCTTGGAGAAGATAGGCCCAATTGCATTGTCTGCATCCATGATAATTCATAATGTGTTTCATGTGTATTTATTAAAGAAATATGTGTATGACCTTAACCACATAATTGATTGGACTGTGATCGAGGTGGAACACAAAGGAGAATT
The DNA here is from genome assembly GCA_010110895.2 of Picea sitchensis. NCBI lineage: Eukaryota > Viridiplantae > Streptophyta > Pinopsida > Pinales > Pinaceae > Picea > Picea sitchensis. The sequence continues at coordinate 8,630 of SNQJ01S0214276.1, read as the reverse complement.
CCAGGTGAAACTAGTGTACATCCTAGACCGAAAATTTAAAGTGCTCTAGAAAAAATCTATTATCCTTGTAAAGGTTAAATAGACCCACTGCGATCTTGAAGATGCTACATGGGAGGATGAGAAGACCATTCGGGAGGAGTACCTACAAATTTTGAAGAAAACTAAATGTGCATTTGTACATAAGTGTGCAACACTCTGTTTTGGCAACTAGAGTTCCTGGAACCACATATTTTGGATTCTTCACTAACCTATATTGGAGCCATTGAAGGGGAATGATACAACCTTAGGGACCGTGGTGTTGATAAGGGGGTACAAAGTCCTTGGGTTATGCAGGTTGAGGGGAACAATAAATTTATGGTTGGGTCTATTGTAGGAATTGTGAACTTGCAAAATCAAAACCAAGTATTATGATTTAATTTTGTACATGTATACTGGTATGGTGTTCTGGACCAAGGACAGTGAAAATTGTAGGGGGAGGGGAATGCAACATCTATCTCTTTAATCCCCATTTTAATGATGTATAATGTGAATAAATATATGGTCATGGGACAAAAGAGGTAATATGTAAACATTGTACATAAAAAATTATAAAATAAAAGCTGATGTAGGATATGATGGACATGGATAGAGTCAGGGGGGTTGAGTTTCCACAAGAGAGGAGGGGTCTAAGGGGTTTTTTTTCTTGTGTATTAAATTGTTATAATCTTAAAACTTTAATATTTAAATTCAAATTTACATGAAAATAAATAATTTAAATAAATAACTTCAAAATTTTCATCTCTATAGTCCTGATCTTATCACTATAATCCTAAAAATTTAATATTTAAATTAAAATAATTATTTTAAATAAATAACTTCAAAAAATTGTATTTATGTGCATCCTTTAGAAACATTAAAAATATTAGCCTCCTTCTCCATCATATATTTCCAACTAAATAATGCATATTTTATTTTTGACTCAGTTTGTCAAATGTTTGACCACTAAGACCTCTCAATTTCCTTTTTTTTGAAAATATCTCTTCAAAATTGTTTGGCAAGTCAATTTGAAATGTTTTTAAAATGGGTAGAAGTTTCAATTCCATTATACCATATAGATATTACTTTGAAAAAGAGTTTCATAAAATATCGAGATTAACAATGAGTAATAAGTGTCTTTCAAGGTGCTATAGAATAGCTTCACCCATCCATTGAAAAGTCTATGTTTACAGTTCACATTTTTAGCATGCAATTCTATTGGTAATCCAATAAAAACAACACATAACCAGATTTCAATGGTGAATGGTCAAGTCACTGTACAGTGTACAGTGTGAGGACATCATTGATGTCATCCATGTCTTGCAACCCAACTCTATTTTGTTTCTTCAACAAAAGACTTCAAGTTTGTATATGAAGAATAGTCTTTTTCTATAACTATTTTTGCAAGGTTCCTCATTCCTGACATCTCATTCTCATGTTTTTTCCTTCTTCCTCCATGAGAAGCATGGTCACTACTCCTATTACTTCCTCTTCATATGGCACACTGCTCACATCCAAACATATTTGTAACCTTTAATATGTGTGCTTCAATATGAAATGACCATCTCGACCTTTTCCAATGGAGTGTTAAAATGATATTAGAATAATAGAGTAGAAAAAAAAACTAATGCTCATGTTTCTAAGTTGGACCAGCCATAAGTGTATATATGGAACATTATTTGAAGCTAAATGCAAGTTTGGAGCTAAGCACGGTTAAAATTTCATATGATATATTAAGAGAGCATATGGGATAGGGTACAAGAAGAGAGCATATGATATATTCATAAACAAACAACACAATGAAAAAAAACTATGCAAAGAATGGGGTTTTACCTCTTCAACTCTCTAACTGTAAACAATAGTGGAATGTATTATGTGACTATCAAAGCCTTTGATTTCTTCCAACTCCTCACCAATATTCTCTCCAAATAGGTTTTAAAAACTCAAACAAAATTATAAATATTTAAATAAAGGTCCATAAAAACCATCTAGTGAACAACTACAAATGCAGTTTTATCAAGTTTCAGTAAAATGAAAATATCCCTCAAATATTCAAGTTCATTAGAAAGACTAACTATCAAAAAAAAATTGCAAAAGAAGAGTTAAATATCACACTAGAACCGCAATTTGAAGGTTAGCTTTGGCGCAAATTGTCTTATGTACAAGTTTTTATGGAAAATGTTACACAAAAGAGCAATCAGAATGCAGTTGAATGGATATTTTCATAGGAAATTGTAAAAATGGATTTAAAGGATGGAATGAAATTTAATCGCCTTTAGCTCCAAACCTACATTTAGCTTCAAATAATTGAATTTTTTTCTCAGTCTGATATCTACTTCTGGTCAAATTGTTGGTGGAGGAGTTTTAATGGATCCAACTAGAGATATTACAGATGGTATGATTATCTCTAGAGTTCACATTCTAGTACCTTTCTTCAAGGTGAACTGAAACATTCCCATTCTCACAGTTTCACGCATTTCACTCTAATATGAGTTGAAGAAAAAGTTGCAAAATACACTCAATAGTACCAACGTTTCTTATATAACAATAAAAATAAGTTGGAACACTTAATTAAGGAAGAGAGTGGTCCAAGAATGGTCTTGCTAATGGAGCTCTTAAAAATTCCAGGGAACAATTTTTACAGGGCGGGATCCAGCTCCACGGCCACTCCAAAAAATAAATTGTTTCAGTAGTGAGTTCTCAGGGAAGTCCTCATAATGAACTCACTAGGAGTGCAATTCTAGAGTGAATCAGTCCACTAGGAGTATTAAAATAAGTACGAAGGAAAAAAAAATCCCATTGAAAGCATCAACAAGTTCCAAAACCAAAAAGAGCACTTACCGGAGTCATGACTGGATCTAAATAGGTAAGTTCGTTGAAGGTATTAGAAACTATCGGGGGAGAAACCATTGTGCTTCTTGTTAAATATAATCTAACCTCAACAGTCTGACTGTACACTGCCAGCTATCCTGGCCAGCTGTACTTTTTCATTTCTTGATTTGCTTGAGCCTATTTAGCTCAGCTATTTTCCCTCTGCTATGTACTTTTCTCATAATACTCTTTTCATTGTACTTTCTTCTTACATTCTTAATATACTGAATATAGTTTTCTTCTCTGTTTTTTCTCTCTGCATTTCTTGCTTCACATTTTATCATGGTATCAGTGCTTCAGCTGTAAGCCTCTCCACACAGCCTAGAGAGCAGCATGATCCTCTATAGCGCAGATCTTTCACTGTTCATGAGAGCATAGGACACGAGCTACTTCACAAAGTCTAGAGAGAAATCCATCATACACATTCCTCTCAAAAGATCGTAGCAGAAAGCACACACAAGGTAGCAGAGCGCAGTACGCTCGAAAGTTCGAGGAGCAGAAACTGAAGAAGGGAGAAATAATAAAGAATCATGAAAAATTTAAAGATCACGTCAAAGATTCATGAAAGACTGCAACAGGAGGCAGAAACGTTTAAAGAATTTGGGAAATTCTCACAAACTTGTGAAAGATATAAAGAATTCGTGAAAGTCTTTCATTCCATTGAAGATTCACGAATTTTTTGCTTCAGGAGAAACTCTTTGCAAGAATAGCAAAGAACACACTTCAGCAGCCAAGAATAGCATTTACAGCCGTAAGATCGGTCCTGTGAATAGATCTTAGGCACAAATCGATTGTAGCAAGGACGAGGAGAGCGCAGAAAAGGAAAAAGATTTTCAGCCGTCAGATTTGGCACAGAGGACCGATAGTCGTTGGATCCGTGAGAAAGTGCACGAGGTTTAGTCCTCTGGAGTGCACAAAAGAATAGTCGAGTCACGAATTTCTGAAATCACGGTCGAATTTCGGCATTTCGGTGTTCAGGAGCCAGAGCGTCAAAGGATTGAGGAGTCACTGAATCTAAACTCCCGATTCACAAAAACCAAAAAGAATCTAAGTCGTTAGATCAAGGGAGGATCACAACCATTGATCTCCTGTAGGATTAGATTTTCGGCATCTCGGAAGTCGGTACTTCAGTATTTTGGATACTAGGAGTACGAGAGGGCAGGAATTTGAGCCACGAGATTCACGAAATTTAGAAACATGAATTCCCAAAAGCACAGGAGGAATATTGTCGGGTCACGAAGAAAGATTCAGGATTTCGGCATACCGGGGTTCGACATTTTGGGAATTTTGAAGACGAGGAATCAGGGTATTTCGGTGTTCGAAACCCCAAAGTTCTGAAAGATAGACTATGGTCACGGGGAGCTATCGGTACTTCGGTCACTGAGAAAGCAAAGGGAAATAATTCAATATTCTTGACCCATGAAGTCCCGAAAGGATATTGAGCCGTCCATCTTGGAGGACAAGTGTCGAAGATCTATATCTACCAAGAACTCAGGTACCGGGAGATAAAGGAGACAGGAGTCGCGAGACAAGAAGTCTCGACTCCTAAAATATCGAAATCACGAAGACGCGATTAATCAAGGACCATCCATTCAGGGTGGATCTAGACCGTTGATTGAACAAGTAGGGGATATTTTTGGCATTTCGCACACCGGGAGTCCGAAGGACCCAGGATCGTTGCGGMCAAACTCCTGAAGTCCTGAATTGTGAAACCCCAAAAAGCATCTGGAAGAATAAGAGGCGGGATATTTTCGGCGTTTTAGCATACTGGGGATCTCACAGACAGAGGACTGGGCCACTTCGCATCGCGAAGTCCCAAAACGCGAAATCGTGAAAAGACATTCGAGAAGGAAAGGTGCCAGGATATTTTGGCGTATCGGTGACCGGGAGTTGGGGACTCAAGCACTTGAAGGTCTCGAAGGACAAAAGGTCGAAGTCGTTATTCGCGAAATTCCGAATCACGAAATCCTGAAGTCACTGCAACAAATTTCTTCATGCACAGGAGACAGATAAATCCAAAATTTCCAAACATTTTCTTTTTGTTTTTGGCTAAATTCTTTAAAGATGGCAACGTCTAGCAATTTAGGACCAACTCAGGGTACGATTCTTCTTGGAAACAATTATGAGTTTTGGTCTCTTCGGATGAGATCATTCTTGCAAGCACAAGAGTGTTGGGATTCAGTGGATCTTGGATATGTGGAACCAGATCCAGTAGACCTTGCCGCCATGACAAACCCACAGAGAAATGCCCAGGCAACTCAGAGGAACAGAGAAAATAAAGCCAAATTTTGGATTCAAAATTCAGTGGATGACTCGATTTTTTCAAAAATCACAGGTGTTGGCACCTCAACACAGGCCTAGGACATCCTTAAATCAGCCTACCAAGGAAATGACAGGGTCAAAACAGTTAAACTGCAGACCTTGAGGATGCAATTTGAGACTCTAAAAATGACAGAGTCTAAAAATGTGGATCAGTTCATGACCAGAGTCATGGGCATTGTGAACCAAATCAGACTGAATGGTGAAGCAATCACTGATCAACGCATTGTTGAGAAAGTCCTCAGAATTTTACCAACTAAATTCGAAATGGTCGTTACAACAATCCTTGAATCCAAGGATCTGTCAAGTTTTTCAACAGATGAACTAGCAGGTTCCCTGTTGACACATGAGACCAGACTGCATCTCACAGATGAGTCAATGTCCAATTCTTTCAAAATGAAATTCTCCTTCAGCAAAGGGAGAGGCAGAGGGTGAAGCAGAGGTCACCAAGGAAGAGGGAGCAGTCATAGTAACCCTCATTCCAGTGGAGGAAACATACAATAGCACTTGAATCAACACTTCGAAGGACACAGACAACAGAATGAGAATCAGAGTTTCAGCCTCAAAGAGGCAGAAGGAGAAGATCAAATGAGAAATCAAGCATGCAATGCTATTACTGCAAAAAGTATGGGAACTATGAATTTGAATGCAGAAAGAAGCAAGAAGATCAGCTCTCAGGTAGAGCACATGTGTCAAATCATACGGGAGAAACCTCAGAAGGTATGTTTCTCTCATGCCAAAAGACTGAAGAACCACCTAAAGATCTTTGGTTGCTGGACAGTGGATGCAACAATCACCTGAAAGGTAACAAAGATTTACTTTCATGCATTGATACTTCAATCTCATCTAATATTACACTTGGAAATGATTCCTTAGTCAAAGTTCAAGGAAAAGGAATTGTTCCTATTCTTACTAAACAAAATGTAAAGAAGGAAATAAATAATGTTTATCATGTTCTGGATCTGAAACATAATCTGCTAAGTGTAGGATAGCTCATTGAGCATGGTTATAAGGTACTCTTTAAGAGAGCATCTTGCAGGATATATGACAAAACCCCCAGCAGAAAATTGATTTCTGAAATCCACATGACTCAAAATAGGATGTTTCCCCTTACCCTCAGAATTGCAAATCTGAACCAAACATATGCACAAAGTGCATCCACCCCCAATGAAACTATGGTTTGGCATACAATATTTGGACATCTACCCTTTAAGAGTCTAAGTCTTCTTCAGAAGCACTCCATGTTCAAAGGTCTTCCTATCTTCAAAGAGAAAATTCCCCCATATGAGTCATGCATACTTGGAAAACATAAGAGAACTAGTTTTCCACAGTCCTCAAATCAAGCCAAACAACATATTGAACTTTTTTCACACTGACCTATGTGGACCAATGCAAATAGATTCCATAGGTGGTAGCTTTTATTTCCTAATGTTTATTGATGACTTTAGCAGGAAAACCTGGATCTATTTTCTCAGACACAAGTCTGAAACTTTTGCAAAATTCAAGGAATTCAAAGCAGAAGCTAAAAAACAGAGTGGAAAATATATAAAATCTCTCAGGTCAGATGGAGGAGGAGAATACAACTCCAAAGAATTTGCAAATTTCTATAAATCACAAGGCATTATCATGCAAACAACAACCAGGTATACTCCACAACAAAATGGAGTGGCTGAAAGGAAAAATCAGACCATAATGAACATGGCAAGAAGCCTACTTAAAGAGAAAATTTTGTCAAATACTTTTTGGGCTGAAGTAGTAGCATGCTCAGCTTACCTCTTGAATAGATCTCCAACCACAAAACTGAAGATGAAAGTCCCTCAAGAAGCATGGAGTGGGACAAAGCTCAATGTTGCGCATCTAATGACATTCAGATGCATAGCATACGCTCACATACCTTCTGAATTAAGGAAGAAACTTGATGAAATAAGTGAGAAATGTATCTTCACTGGATATAGTGAAACATCTAAAGTGTACAGGCTTTACAATCCAATCTCAAATAAATTAATTCTTAGCAACGATGTAAAATTTCTGGAAAATCAATTCTGGAATGAATCAGAAAATCATCAAATGGACAGTCAACATCCATTGTTGCCAAGTTATGAAAACACAGAAAATTCAAGACAGCAAGTACCTCAACCTCCTCTTCCAAGATTGTAGGTACAAGGACGATCTGAAAATTCTTAGGATGACTCAACTTCAAGCAGAGACTCATCCTCTAAAATTAAAAATCATAGAACTCGAAGTTTGAGAGAAATACATCAGCAGTTGGATGACATTGAACAACACATTTTTTTTTCTTTAATGTCATGTCAACCTACATCTTTTAAAGAAGCAGCTAAGGAGCCACATTGGGTTCAAGCCATGAACCAAGAGATTGACTCCATTGAGAAGAACAAGACATGGGATCTTGTTGATTTGCCCAGCCACAATAAGAGTATTGGTCTCAAGTAGGTTTATAAAACTAAACTAAATGAAAAAGGGCAGATTGAAAAACACAAGGCAAGACTTGTTGCCAAAGGATTCTCACAACAACCAGGCACTGATTATGGTGAAACTTTTGGTCCAGTAGCAATATTAGACACTGTAAGGACTCTATTGGCCATAGTATCCCAACACAAATGGAAAGTACACCAGATGGATGTCAATTCAACTTTCTTGAATGGCTTCTTAGAAGAAGAAGTTTATGTTGATCAGCCACCTAGATTTGAAGTCCAAGAGAAACCAACCAAAGTATATCGGTTGAAGAAGGCCTTGTATGGCTTAAAGAAAGCTCCAAGAGATTGGTACAGCAGAATTGACACTTACCTGCTCAAAAGTGGTTTCAACAGAAGCCAAAATGAGCCAACTCTTTACACCAAAACAGATCAGCAAGGTAAAATTTTGCTTGTATGTTTATATGTTGATGACATGATATATACTGGAAATATCGAGTGAACCATTTTTAAACATGCCATGCAATCTGAGTTTGAGATGATAGATCTTGGCATAATGAAGTATTTTTTGGGGATTGAGGTTGATCAATCAACCAAAGGAATTTTTGTCTGTCAGAAAAAGTATGCAGCAGACATAATCAAAAGATTCTGCATAAAAGAATGCAATCCAGCAGAAACCCCTATAACCCTAGGCAAAAAATTGAGCAAGAATGATGAAGGCCCTATAGTGGACCCTACTCTGTACAAAAGTTTAGTAGGCAATTTGTTGTATCTTACAGCAACTAGGCCTGATATTATGTATGCATCCAGCCTTGTTTCCAGATTCATGGAATCCCCCAAAGATTCTCACTGGAAAATGGTGAAATGGATTCTCAGATATGTTGCAGGAACTCTTAATTTTGTCTTATGGTACACTAAATCTGATGATAATCATCTCTCTGGTTACACAGACAATGATTTTGCAGGCAGCCTAGATGACAAGAAAAGCACCTC
>SNQJ01S0214270.1:0-10739 GCA_010110895.2 Picea sitchensis | reverse complement strand
TGAGAGATATGTGTGAGGATTTGAAGGGATTATATTTTGTAATAATGGGAAAGTAGTTGAGAGAAAAGTGGATCTATAATTATGAGATGGTTATCTTATCTTCAAGGCTCTCATGTATAAAAGAGAGTGCTCTCTCTTCATGAGAATTCAGTTAGATTATGTAATTAGAATCAGAGTAGTCACTAGGATTCGAAAGAGAAAGGGATTCTTAGATTTGATTCATGGTTTTAGTTTTCATGATTTCATTATTCTTTTATAAAGATTGATTTGATTATTGTAATATAATATTGCTTCATTGGTGAGATATCACATATGCTATTGTGTCATTCAACTCTTCACATGTTGTATTTGTTTTTCCTTCATGTAGTTCGCCATTCCTAGATTAATTTCCTTTACACAATTCTCCATTCCTAGATTAATTTTTTTCACGCAATTTCCCATTCTTAGAGTAATTTCATTTACACAACTATATTAATTCAATTTCAGTCGTGTGTTAGATTAATGATTCAATTTAAGTTGTAGCTTAAACATTAGATTAGATTAGTCCTTCTTCAATCTTGCATATACTTTCTATGTGCTTCGTCAGTTTACGAACCCCGGGTTGACAAATTATATAGTTGGGCAAGTACTACAACTCAATTAATACAACATTAGTTCATCCCAATATAACAACTGTCGTTCCCTTGTCACATTTGTTGTTTCTTTTGCTGTTTATTTGAACGAAACGATTGTTGTTCATTTTGTTACGATTGTTGTCCCTTTGCAAGGGTTGCATATTTGGAGGACGGGTATTGAAAACGGAAGGTAAGAACCTACGTAGGCAACAAGTAAAACACTTGCGCCAGCGCCTACCTTGGGATGATGCATAGATGTTGTATTTTAAGACATCTTTAGAGCCCAACACCAGGTACACAAACAACTATGGGTACGGATACAAGTTCAGGTACAGTGACAGGAAGGTATGAAGTATAGTTGAATGAGTGTGTGAATGATGATCCAATGATAGGAAGTTGAACTAAGTCCAAGCTATATGTATGCATGTTCCCAACTTGACACTTGTCATGTTGGGAGCTACTTTGGCCCACTTGTCCCCATCCTTAGAACTTAATATAAAATAATTATCCATACTTTATACTTTAAGGAATGTTAATATAATATTCCTTTTTCGCTTAAGCTCCCTAGCTTAGCCCTTTTCCTTAAATTTTATCCCCCCCCTTTCCCCAACTAGTGGATTTTAGTCCCTCGTACTATTTTATCATGGTCGGTATGCACACAACGATGTATTTTATATTAATGATAAGACATATACAAAAATAGGTTCACTAGCCTTTATCATCTAGACTCTTCAGCCTAATCATCACATAATCCTTCTGGATTATAATAAACTGGCTCACTAGCCTATAAAACACAACATATGCACAAAGGATCCCTGGCCTCAAAATTGCGTGCACTTAAGTTTTTTATGCGTGGTATCCTGGAATGTGAACACTTCATCATTTTACTACACAATACATGTGTGCACTATACCATGTAAGGTGCATACAAAAATGATATCAAACAACTTACAATTGGGTTTAGCCTAGGGGTATTACAATCCCCTCCCCTTATTTATTCATTGTCCTCAGTGAATTATGTACACATATACAACCATAATTTCAAAAATCCTCGAAACTGTGGTGGTATTCTGCTTGCATTGCATCCTCATGCTCTCAAGTAGTGTCCTCAGGACTGTACCAACTCCATTGGACCTTTACAATCCCTATGGCTTGATTTCAGAGCTGTTTGATTTTCCGGTCCAAAATGTGTACTGGATGTACTTGGAAAGTGCCTTCTTGCTCCACATGAATAACATTCCAATCAATAACATGATTAGTATCATGTATATATTTCTTGAGCAATGATACCTGGAATACATTATGAACAGACATATATGTAGGAAATGCAATCATATAAGCTAATGGACCAATCCTCTCTAGGATTTCAAACGACCCACAATAGCTAGTTGCCAACTTTGAAAAATTTCCCAACTTCAGGGAACTTATGTTGGCCTTCACTTTCAAGAATACATGGTCTCCCACATTAAATTCCCTGTGAGTTCTACTCTTATCAACATAGCTTTTATTCCTGTCTTGGGAAGCCTTTAAATTTTGTTTTATTTTCAACATTTTCTCCTCCATTTCCCTGAGTAAATTTGGCCCAACCACTACTCTATCTGTAGGGTTATCCCAACTTATCGTTATGTTTCACTTTCTTCCACAAGGTGCCTCAAATGGGCTCATCTTTAGAGATGTTTGGTACCCATTGTTATAAGAAAAATCTACTAAGTGTAGGTAGTCTTCCCATTTTGATGGTATCCATCACATACATCCTCAACATATCCTCAATCACTTGATTCACCCTCTCTTTTTGTCCATTTGATTCTCGATGATAAGTTATGCTAAAATTCAAATTTGTTCCAAATCCATTAAATAATCCCTTCAAAAAATTTGAGGTAAATTTTGGATCTCTGAAAGACACAATTATCTTGGGTATACCATGTAATCGAGCAATTTATTTCATATATACATCATCAATGTTGGTTTCCTTGTGAGTGAGATTTATTGGAATAAAATGAGCAACTTTAGTAAACTTATCAACCACCACCATGATAGAATCATGTTGTTTCTTTGTTCTAGGCAGTTTGGTGATGAAATCCATTGTTACAAATTCCCATTTCCACTCAGGAATGGGTAATGGATGTAGAAAACTAGTCAGGGGTCTATGCTCATCCTTTACCTTTTGACATTCCAAACATTTGGCAATAAAATCAACAACTTCTTTCTTCATGCCTGGCCAATAATATTGGCTTTTGACAACTGCAATAGTTTTCTCATAACCTGGGTGCCCAACATAAGGTACATTATGCATTTCTCTCAATATCATATTTTTCAATTCATGGGAATTTGGTACATAAATTATTCCCCTGTACATGATAATTTCATCATTATCTAGTTTATATTCTTTAATTTTCTGCTGCAAAATACCTTGCTGCAATGTTTCCACTAATTCCTTGTATTGCAAATCTAATTTTCCAGCCTACAAAATTCTATCTTTCAAATCTGATTGGTACATGCTAATGGTTGTAGAATGCAACTCATGCACTCTTCTGCTGAGTGCATCAACCACTTTTTTCTCTTTCCCTTTGATATGTTTTATATCAAATTCATATTCACTAAGAAATTCTAACCATATTCTTTGCCTAGCATTTAGAGTTGGTTGATCAAATAAATATTTCAGACCATTATGGTCTGTCCTCAGCTCAAATCATTTCCCCATGAGGTAGCGCCTCCATTTCCTCAAGGAATGCACTATGGCTTCCAAATCCAAATCATGAGTGGCATAGTGTCTTTCATGCTCCTTCAACTTCCTTGATTCATAACATACAACAAACCCATTTTGACTAAGGACTCCACCAAGTCCTTCTTTACATGCATTGGTGCATACAATGAAGTCTTCATTTGGATTTGCAATCCTTAGTATTTGAGCACTAGTTAATATTTTTTTCAATTGTTGAAAACTCCTTTCACAATCCAATGTCCACTGAAACTTCACACCCTTATTTTTCAAGGAAGTGATTGGGTGTGCAATCTTTGAGAATCCTTCAATAAATCTCCTATAGTAGCCTGCAAGGCCCATGAATGATCTGACCTCTGTCACATTCTTTTGCACTGACCATCCTCTAATGGCTTCTATCTTCTTAGGATCCACTGCTATCCCATCCTCTGAAATGATATGTCCCAAATAATGAATTTTCTTATGATAAAATGAGAACTTGCTCAATTTGGCATATAACCGATGCTCCCTTAATACATGTAATACCATCCTCAAGTGTTGTTCATTCTCTTCCTCTAACTTAGAATATATAATAATGTCATCTAGAAATACAATGACAAACTTATCTAAGTATTCTCTAAAAATACCATTCATTAAATACATGAAGACAACTGGTGCATTTGAAAATCCAAAGGGCACCACTATGAACTCATAATGACCATACCTTGTTCTGAAAAAAGTATTGTTGATGTCTTCTTCTTTAATTCGTACTTGATGATAACTGAGACTAAGATCAATCTTGGAGAATATTTTTTCATATTTCAGCTAATAAAAGGGGTCATCGATCCTTGGCAAAGGATACTTATTCTTCACAATTACCTTGTTCAACTGCCTAAAGTCAATGCAAAGTCTCAATGTTCCATCCTTTTTCTTCACAAATAAAACTAGGGTACCCCAAGAGCGTATATACCCCTTCTTTAGAAGCTCTTCAAGTTTCATTTTCAACTCCTTCAATTCTGGTGTACTCATCTTATAAGGAGTCGTGGATACTGGAGCTTCTCCAGGCCTCAAATCTATGGAGAAATCAATGGCTCTTTTAGGGGGTAATCTTGGTATTTCCTTAAACACATCTTCAAACTCTTTTAGGACTGCATAATCTTCAATATTTGACGCTCTATATTTAGGTGTTTCTTCCATATGAGCTGCAAATTATTGACATCCTTTTCTGTCACATTTCTTTAGCTGCAATGTTGAAATTTCTCTGATGGTTACTGCCCTCAAAATTCCCTGCACTATCCTTAGGTTCCCTTCCTCATCCAAGCAATTAAATTCCTTGTTATGAAAATATAGGATAGCATGATGTTGTTCCAACCAATCCATCCCAATTAGAAAATCATAGGAACCTAAAGGCAAGATGTTTAAATATGCCCTGGTGTTCAGTCCATTCACGTCCATAAGACATGAATTAACCATCTCATTAACTTTTCTTTTGGCTCCAGTATCTAGCTGCACCAACCAAGATTTTTCATGATTTCTTCTTGGCAAATGCAAACTTTCCACCATCTTAGGATCTATATAACTATGAATATCTCATGAATCAATTAAAATAGCAATGGTTTGGTTGTTGATCATGCCTTCCACTTCAATCATATGTGACTGATACTCTGCTTACTTGTTGTCCAGGGAGGCATAGATCCTTGGTGCATTTCTTCCCATGTCCTCCCCTGTTTCATCTTACTGTACATTGTGAAAAAACCTCACTTTTTCACCTCTGTGAGTGAAATATATAAACATATGATCTCCTTTACAACCCCATCATTGAATAGGTGGTTTCCTTGGCCTCTGACCCCTTGTTTTAATCATTCTCAGTTCTATGGAATTTGGTTGTCCCTGAGGATTATTTATGAAGAATGGTGGCTTAGTTCCCTTCTTCCTCTAGTCCATATTGAATTTATTTTTGTCTTCCCAAGATTTGTGGAAAGTTGGCCTTGCGTTTTGCTGATCATACAACCATTTAGATCATCTTATGTCCTCCTCCAATGTTTTGGGATCATCATGTTGTATTTTGTCACTGATGAATGATGGAAATCCACTCAAATACCTCTGAATCTTAAATGTATCATCCTTGATGAAAGAAACATACTTCAATAGTTCTAAAAACCTTCTTTCATATTCATCTATTGCCATACTCCCAATTTTGAGTTCAAAGAACTCTTTCATTTTCTTGTCATAATATCTCTTAGTCAAATATTTCTTTTCAAAATACTTCTTGAATTCCTTCCAAGTAACATTTTTCTCTTTAATGTGTTGCACCTGCACAAGATGATCCCACCACATGTATGCCTTTCCCTTGAGTTGATAGATGGAAATTATTCCTTTTGCATGAGAATAATAATTATGCAATTGAAAATAATTTTTCATGCCCAACAACCATGTCTCTGCATATTCATCCTTCTTGTGCTCACCATAAAATGTAGGAGGTTTGATTTTTTTCATTTCTCCTCGCAGCTCATCCACCCTAGACCTATTATGCATCCTGACAGGGGATGGACTTGAGCTTCTATGTTCTCTCTTATTGGAATTCCTCGGGGAGTGATGGTGATGTCTGCTAACACTTCTCATTCTTCTTTTCTCATCAGGAGACCTATGACTTACTGATTTGCTTGAGCCACTCTCCTTATCCAATTTATTTTCTATTTTGTTCACGATTTTCATTAACTTCACGTTTAATTCCCCCTATTTCTCCTTGGCTTTCATAATCCTTTCATTATCATATTTATGTCTTTGTACATCCTTTTGCATTTTTTTAATGGTCTCTTCCATATTCATGTTTTTGTCCCTTCCTTCTCCATGTCCATTGGATTTTGTTCCTTCAATGCCCAAATGGACATCCATCCCTTTGATTTCATCTTCCTGGATATAATTCCCTTGTGAAAATTCCATTCCTTTGCACTCTGTGTTGATTCTGGTCTGATCTATTTTTTTTTAACTCTGCAAAATGTGCAGCCAACAGAACTTTGTCAGGATAACTGTTTCAACAATTTCATGAAAATATGAACCATTTTAGTTCATTAATATATCAGAATTATTTCTTCAGATTTCCTGAAAAATTGATTGCCCAGATAAATTTTCTAGGTGAATAATTATATTATACTATCCAACACCTTTCCAATGCCTGCTTCCATGATCAATTATGAGTCTTGAGCATAAAGTTATGGTTATTTGAAAATTGTCCAATAATTTTTCTGTTCACTCTTCAACTTTTCTACATTGTAATTATGCATTTTTGCCCCTAATCATTGGAGGTTTAGTAGGATATCAATTGGGTTTATTCAGATACACATTTTGGACATTCTATCCAATTTTCACCTCATTCTGGGCTCTGGGATGCTAGTTACAGCCTGCTGAAGCTCTAGGCCAATTTGTGTTTTTGATCTAGAATGCTACAGGTACCTTCTTTGCCATCTTAAACATTTTTAACATGCCCATAAATTTAATTCATATCTAGTAATGTATTATATGGTTCAATATATTTCCATTGACTACTCCTACGCCTCAATCCGATTCCGAAGAAGAAAGTTATGGCCCTTCGAAGTTAGTTGGGTCTTAAAATTTACCCTCCACTATTTGTCCTGTAACTTCCTCATAAAAGCTCTGTTTGAAGAACGATTTACACCATTAGAAATATCTCTCAGAGATATTTCATTTGATATGTAGAGACACAATGTACCTTGGTACATTGTGTTCTCATGGTTTTTGACTAGCTAAAAACACAGGTAAGGGCCTCAAAAATGCGCTGCAAAAAGATGACCTTCAAACAGTATAAAATGTCGTAGAACTTTTTTGGTTTTTTGTTGTTATAGATCATCCAAACGACTTCCCATGCAAAAATTCAAACCTATATACCCATATTTAGCATGCGCAACAACACCATAAGGTAGCATTTTCTCCGTGCACCTTTAATCAATGTGGATCAATTCTCGGTTGCGCCAATAACTGGTGCGCACTACTTTTGTGTCGCGTGCCAATATCCACCACGCACAATTTTGGTTCTTGCACTAATACCTGTTGCGCACAATTTTTGTGTCGTGCATTAATATTTCGGGTGCATTTTACTCTACGCGCTGCACCATGCCAAAGTTTAGTATGACCCCATCGTGCACCAATAATCTGCATGCACCATTAACTAAATTGTTGCGTGACAACATATACCCATATTCTGCATGTGCCAACAAAATTCCTCTGCACTCTCTGAATATTGTGCACACTACGTGCACCATTATTATGAGTGTGCACACCCGCACGTGAAAATGTTCCACGCATCACCACTATGCATCACACAACGCCAAAAATTAAGTGCGCAGACCCGTGCGCCAATATTTTTTGCGCATTACCACTCTACACTGCACAACACCAAATTTAAGTGTGCAGACTCACGCACCAATATTTTTCCGCGCAGCACCAAACTTTAGCACACGCACCCGCAAGCCAATATTTTTTCGCGCAACACCAACTTTAGTGCACACACCAATACGCCAATATTTTTCCGTGCAACACCAAATTTTATTGCGTGCACCAGCACTCCAATATTTTTCCATTCAACGCCAAATTTTAGCGCGCGCAACCGCATGCCAATATTTTTCCGTGCAACGCCAAATTTTAGCGCACGCACCCGCATGCCAATATTTCTCCATGCAACACCAAATGTTAGCATGCGCACCCGCATGCCAATATTTTTCCACATATTACAATATTTTCACTACGCATCATGCATTTTTAGTGCACCCACCTGAGCACATTCATTTTTATGTGCATCAATTCCTCGTGAATTCCGTTGCAGAAATTGGGGCTTTTGCCTAACGTTTTTCCAATGTTTTTACTGTAGACATTCTGTAACTATGAAATTTTTTCAATTTCACCCTGATAACGCCAATTCAACCTATGCAACAACAAATCGTTGTTGGTTGACATTTCTGAAACGATTTTTTCCCAAGCTCAATTCGCGAATTGAGAATTTTAATCAACTAATCTCCCTCCATCTTTCATGGCTTCCCTCTAACTTCAAATTTGACCAATTCCAGGCCTGAATTTGCTAGAAGAGATATTACATTAAGAATATCTCACTACTTGGTCGAATTTCTCAATTTTCCCACGAATTTAACAACAAAAATTAGGTGTTTTTCCCAATTCCACGCAATTGCTTCTAATTTTCACCATGGATACTCTATAACTTGAAATTTGGCCAATTTGAAATCAATCCTTGAATAAATTTCACTTCAACTCAACTTTCTTAGCCCATCCAGGCTTAGTGTTGAAAACTAAATCTCTGATACCATATTGTAACATCCCCAACGTCCAACTAGGCTATGCCACGTAAACGTTTTCGATCTGTATGAAAATTAAATCATATACACACATAAACTCTTGCAAAACTTTATATATAAAACTTAAAACAGAAAAATACATTATGTAAATGCACAGATTCATACGAAAATAACAGTAAACATATACATGCATCATAGATAGGAAATGCCCATAAATATAACACATAAATAATAATGCAACATAAAATTAACACACAATTAACACTTATCTTGGTAATAATATCACCAACTGCATGCAAACCTTCCATGAACCTCCCACTCTTAGACCACACTGCTCATCACTCTCAACAGTGTTTCACCCCCAACCTAGGACTAAACTCCACTTGGTAAAGGGATTCCTAACCAGGCTGACGTATCTTAGACAACATGAAAGACTCTGTCACAGGTGCCAACTCAAACTAACAACCTACAGTCTCTCATTCCCCACATGCCTGTCCCACCCCAAGAAGTGTGTCCCTTCTCTACTCAGCAATCCCTCGKCTACCCCACTTCCCTTCCAGGGCTTCAATAACAGGCCAGATAGGAAGTCTTAGAGCMGTGTAGCTACAATTTAGCACCTTTAGGAAATCAATTCCCAACAATTCTCTCACCCAGAGAGAAATTGTTCACGGGCCGAAAAACCCACCTCTTTAGTATTCCATGGGCTTGACAACCCGCTTCTTCAGTCCAGCTCCAAAGCTAACCAGGTACAAAAATAGGTATGGGTACGGATACAGGTTCAGGTATAGTGACAGGAAGGTACGAAGGACATATGAATGAGTGTGTGAATGATGATCCAATTATAGGAAATTGAACTAAGTCCAAGCTGTATGTATGCATGTTCCCAAATTGACACTTGTCATGTTGGTAGCTACTTTGGCCCACTTGTCTCCATCCTTAGAACTTGAGATAAAATAATTATCCATACTTTATACTTTAAGGAATATTAATATAATATTCCTTTTTGTCTTAATCTCCCTAGCTTAGCACTTTTCTTTAACTTTTATCCCCCCCTTTCCCCAACTAGTGGAGTTTTGTCCCCCATACTCTTTTATCATGGTCAGTCTATGCGCAACGATGTATTTTATATTAATGATAAGACATATACAAAAATAGGCACATTGGCCTTTAACATCTAGGCTCTCCGGCCTAATCATTACATAAGCCTTATAGCTTATAATAAACTCGCTCACCAGCCTATAAAACACAACATATACATAAAGGCTCTATGGCCTCAAAATCGCTCGCACTTAAGTTTGTTGCGTGCAGTATCCAGGAATGTGCACACTTCATCATTTTACTGTGCAATACATGTGCGCACTATACCATGGAAGGTGCATACCAAATTAAGTACATTTTCATTTACATTTACAATTGGGTTCGGCCTAGGGGTATTACAAGAGATATCAATGAAAACACGACAAGGTTCTCCATCTAGCTGATGGCTTGAAATTTTTTGAGGAAGTGTAGGAAATAAGAGGCTCCACCAAGAGTCATCATAGTATCTGGGTAGTGCATGAATGGATTAATTTTCAGTTGGGCTCCATACCTCATGAACCAATTTTTGATTGATTGTAGAGATGCACATGATAATGGAACTGAGTTCCATTATTCTTGGCTCATGATTCTCAATACTTTGGCAGAATGGCAGGAGCCAAAGTTTTCATCCTTTCTATATAGGAAAGGAAAGTGCTATGAGGCCATATATGAGTCCCTCTAGTAGGCCAATGACAACAAAAATCAACAAGAAAATAACACGGTATTTGTGATGCTGCTAGAAGAGATACAAAAATGCACAACCAATGTATGGCACATTACTATGGAGGTGGTCCAGGAAACTAAAGGGATAACCAGGTTTAAGGCATCCATGCACCACATGTGGATCCAGACCGCAAGGGATCCAAAGAAGGAATGGATGAATATGCAATACTGTGTCACAAAGGAATATATTTAATGGATAATCAAAGATTGTCCAATGCAGTGGAATATGCCAGTAGAAAAACCAACAACAAATCTATCTGCAATGCAATCCACCAAAACCAAGGGGAAGGATGAAGCAAGTCC
>SNQJ01S0214268.1:3062-18725 GCA_010110895.2 Picea sitchensis | reverse complement strand
TGGACTGGACTGATTGCTTGTGAGGAGTTGGGATTTTCTCAGCTGGGATTAGAGTGGTAGCTCAGCCTTGGAGGCGAGCTGGGAAGTTAGGTATACCATCTGGACTGTGTGTGGCCCCTTTGCGGCTCGGGGGGCTAAGGGGGAAGCAGAGTACCCCTAGTGATTGGCTGGGAGGTATTGGTGTAGTCTCTACAGTCGGCGAGCGGGAGCGGCACGGAGCAGGAGCGGCACAGAGTGCCCAGTACATTATTCGACGTGGACAATAAGGCAACGGTATGGGTTTTTGTTCTTGATAGAATAGGATGATTTACGATTTATGTTGGTATTAGAACATGGGTTGTAAACGGATTAATGGTCGTTTTATTTATTTACTCTGCAATGTAATAAAAATATGTTCTCGAATGTATTATCCTTGCGGCTTGAAGCGTAACAGATTGGTTTTATATGTATTTCTTTCTATTTCTGTGCAGTCGTAATAAAATCTGTTATCAATGGAATCTCCTTGTCTCTTGAATGTAATAAGAACAGTCATATATGTATTTCCCCAGCCTTTTTGGTAATATAAATTTCCTGTGTTTTTGTGAAAATTTCTCTGCATTTAGGGTTAAATTTCCATGCTGTGTTATCGTGATATTTCTCTGTGTTTTTGGTTAAATTTTCCTGCGGTGTTATTGTGAAAATTTCTCTGCGTTTAGGGTTAAATTTCCCGATGTGCCTTGTGTTTGGTTGTCTGCGTTTTTTCTTGAAGAGATAAAACTATCTCTACGCTGGAAATCCTTATGACCTTGCGTTTTAATGAACTGGCAATTTCCATTTGGTTGTATGTGTTTGTATTTTAGCTCCTAAGTATGAAACTCCTTTGGCTTGTGTTGGGTTGTACATGTTCCAGCTTATGGAATGCAGAGAACCAGACGTCCAACGCAGATGCCTGTCGTGGGGGGGGTTCCTTTCCCAGCCTGCGTGTCCGCAACTGTGTCTCCCCGTAGTAGCTGCCCATCTTCTCTCACGATTCCATTCCTGGTAGCTGCCCATCTGGCACAGATTTTCTATAATTTGGTCGGGCTTGCCGTTCTGGAGGGTTTTCATGCTCTTGCGGTCCGTGCAGGTGAATGGATTTATAATCTGTGTCATCAAGGCTGCATTCCGCTGTTTTTCTGGTCAATTTTGGCGGGTTTTCTTATAGAATTTGGCAGCCAGAATGAAGTTATCCGTCAAAACTTTGAAGGGCAACCGTTTCGAAATCAACGCACAGCCAAATGACATGGTGAGTGAGCTTATTTTTGAAACGGGACTTGAGGATTGCATTTAGAGAAATTAGGGTTTAAAATTTTAAATCCTTGTCAGTTTCGAAATCCGTAATGCCTTGTTGCATATAATTTTCTCGAGATCTGTCTAAAATACTTGCTTGACGCTTATCATAACATAACCAGCGAAGTGAATCTAGTCGCAAAGGCTCTGGAGTGCAAGCTAATACAACCAGGCGCAAGATTTATCAGAATAACTAAAGATCGTTAGTAAATTATTATTATTATTATTATTATTATTACTATTATTTCAAATTCCTTTTGTAAATGCTTCCTTACTGTCAAAGGTTATTTCCATGCTGGCATTTTGTTTTATTGCACAAGCAAACCGACAGAGTTTTCATTCCTTTTCCTAGAATTTTTCGTAGCTATGTAATCTAATCAAACAACTTTTAAGTTAATATGCCAAACAAAGAAAAAGTATGGTTCATGTGCCCAATTGGTCACTAGTTCCATTTTGAATTAGATTATTCTCTCTTTTGCGATAAACAGAACAGCAACATCCTTATGGCATGCATGCTGGAATGGATGGACTCAAGAGTCAAGATTTGGTATAAATTGATAATACAGCTATGTTGAAATTTCCTTTTGAACATAGACAGTTGTCTGGCACGTCCTTGGATGTGCTGGAATTTAGTTTAACGGCCACAAGAGTCGAGATTTGGGATACATTGATAATACAACTATGTTGAAATTTCCTTTTGAACATAGAAAACTATCCAGCACGTCATTGGATGTGTTGGCATCTAGTTTAACAGGACAGTGGTAGTGTGTTTCATTGTTTGTTCATTTATGTTTTCTTATACTGCATCAGCTGACCACTGGAAAATCTGGCTAGGATCATGACAGTCAGAACTCTCAATGCCAGATTCAGTGTAAAGGCTATGTCTGCGATTTATAGTTTTTAATTATTGTTGGCAGTAACCCTTAAACCTTGCCGGAGATTTCAAAAAAAAAACGGTGACGGCATCCTTTGTCCAGTAATAGCGACCCTGAATAAAAGGGAATCCCCCTTTTACTGCATACCTTCAGTATGAGGAGATTTTGTTTAATCGCACCCTGCTTAACAGATATCCTTTATTGATTTGCATGTCCTTGGAAGAATAAAACGGGCATAGCTGTCTTAGTCTGGATGCTCGTATATGTTATTTTATTTATTTTGTTCCTGAGCGCCTCATTAAGGCAACCTGAGTCTGAATGTTGTTGGGCGCATTTCTCAGAGAGGACCCTCTTTATCTTTAGGATTATTATTGTTAGTTAACGGCAATATATTTAAATCGAAATGATATGGTTATTTAATTGTTCGTTAATTGTCATTTAATGAATTGTTAATATAACTGCAATGCTGTATAAATTGCATTTTTATTATTTTAACTACAAAGCTTGTAATATCAATGCAAGGATGGTGGCATGTATAGTAACATTATTGCAGTTAGTTGTTTTAATTGCCCTTCTTGATAATATGAATTATGAGGATGTAAGCATGACGGTAATGACATTGTAGTTAGTTGTTTTAATTGCCATGCTTGATAATATGAATTATGAGGATGTAATCATGAAGGTAATGACATTGTAGTTAGTTGTTTTAATTGCCATGCTTGATAATATAAATGTGAGGATGTAATCATTAAGGCAATGACGTTGCAGTTTAATTGTTTTATTGCCATGCTTTTTGTAATATAAAATGTAATAAGGTTATCATGATATCAATGTAAGGTTGTCATCATTATGAAATCTTATTGTAAATTTACAATATTGGAATGTCCTTGAGAGTATTTTATACCCTTATATGAATAATTGATATTAGTAACAAATCTGTTAGTAATATTATTTTATATCTTGGAATTTCAATCAGTTATCGTTAATGGTAATGAAACTATTAGTTGATCAGTATAGTTAGGGTCATTACAATGGGTGGTCTTTTATGGAAAACGTATTCAGTTTTATTAGGAAAATAGATAGTTGATTTGCAGGTCTTTATATCACAAATGTAATTATGCTAACCTTTAAGGTGATGTCATGGTAGTTTTATTGTCGTGGTAATTTATCGTTGAATCATGAAAATGTAATATCCTCGCTTTTGGAGAATGCTTTATAGCCTTGACATCATAGGAATGTAAGGACATTGTTAATTGTTTACAATATTGTTGTAGAATAAATGTAATGGTSCGGTTGATCATTATAAGGACGTTTTAATTTTCAATCTAAAGGGGTAAGGTCCTTAAACTAAGAGCAATAAATCCTTATGAATTAGATTTAGAAATTAATCATGGGTGCTCATTTTTATGGTTGGGTTGATGACTCATCGACTAACGGAGTTAAACGAAGTAATTGATCTATACTCGTTGCCAATGGAGTCATAGGTAATGTTGAGTCGTAACTAATGGTTGGTTATTGTTAGTGTCCTTCTAACTTGCGTCTTCCATAGAGGTCATGGTTTTCCGTTGATTTGTTGTACTGGGTAGGCTTGCATTGATGGGTCTTCTTGTGTCGGGTGAGATGTAGGCACCTCCTTGTAGCCCTTGTATATAAGTCGGTGTGTGTGATTATTTTTTCTGTGTAAGAATCCAGTGTCGTATCAAGAGTCTCGGGCCCTTAAAGGGCAGGGTTTCCACTCTTGCGACACACCTGATGGGGATTACTAGTTTCTGCCTTAGCAGTTGTCCAGGAGCCTATCTGACCTTCTCTCTCTCCGGAGCAGAGAACTAAGATTAAACGCCCTTCTTTCCTGTGCAGAAATAGTAATCTACCATTATGGATTCTTCCTTAGGTCTATGGTCGTTTAATGCTTGCAGTGGTGCACCTTATGTCATCTTGTTGTGGTCATCGTGGTTGTGTCTTGTTAGTCGTCGGGTGGCGACGTAGAGTCAAGTGTGTCTGTTTCCATTTTACACGAGTGCACACACCTTAAAGTAAATAAATAAATTGCACCTTTTATCAGAGTTGTTGTAACGAGGAGGTTCGTTACATATGGTATCAGAGCCGGTTTGACCCGTGACTTGGGATTCGCTACGGCTTTCGTTGACATGAGTTGATTTTATATACTATTGTTCATCAAGTTGATTGTGTGCGTGTAGGTAATCATGGTTAGAGGACGTCGCGGAGGCAGACGAAAGGGTGCTATGGGAGGAGGCGTGACGCCTCTAGTAGCATCCACGCCTGAGGAGTCTAACCCCCAGGGAGGCGAGCAGGTTCTCGGACAGGAGCAGATCGCAATTGGCGATGTCGTGGGGATGATGAGATCTTTTCAGTGCATGTCTGAGGTGTTGATCAGCCGATTGGACAGAGACGAGGCCAGGGCATCGGCACCCGCTGAGGTTCCGTCACGCGCACCGGCTGTTACTGGTAGAATTCACCGTGAACTCGATAAGGTCAAATTTCTCGAGTTCTTTGGTGCCCCGGATGGCGTAGCCGCCGAGGCATGGTTGGAGAATATGGAGATGTGCTTCGCACTTCGCGATTATACCTCCAACATGAAGGTCTGCATGGTGATCTTTCAACTGAAGGGGAGTGCTCTTCTATGGTGGAAGACGCTCATGCCGCAACTGAACATGGTCGTTGAAGACGTGTCATGGGAACTGTTCGAGGAACGGTTCCGAGAGAGGTACCTTTCAGAGGAATTCATCGAGCGTCAGCTCAATGAGTTCAACGCATTACGACAGGGAGGTCGTACGGTGCCCAAGTACGAGGCACGATTTATGGAGCTGCTCTGGTATGCTTCGCACCTTAACACTGAGAAGCTCAAGGTCAATCGGTTCATGATTGGCCTTAACGGAAGCCTGCGTGCAAACGTTAGGATATTGATGCCTCAAAGCTTGCACGACGTTGTCCAAAAGGCCCTCATAGCAGAGGAGGAGCTTATTAGTGGGGGTCAAACCAGGACTCCAGCGAGACCCACAGGGCAGGGTTCATCTGGCACACCACAACATCAGACACCAGCGAGGCATACGCCGAGATATCGTGGCTTCCCGAGAGGATCCACTTTCACTACACCCAGACGATCGTCGCCTCAGCAGTGGACACCTTATTGAGGACCACAGCACCAGTAGCAGCACCGCCCGCAGCAGCAGCAGTTTAGGCTTGTTCAGCAGAACAAACCTGGGTTCCAGGTCGGTTGGCCGTCATCTTCTACTTCGGGTACCAGGACTACTGGGCCAAAGAAGGGGTGTTGGACGTGTGGGGAGCCACACTACCAGCGCGACTGTCCTGTGGAGAGGACCAGAGTGTCTGAATCAGTTGGTCCCACTACAGTGGGAGATATGGGAAAGGCCCATCGGATTCATGCAGCGGTGAATAACCGCCAGGCAGAGCACCAGTCGACTGTGCTCGAGACGACAGGTACGGTCGCTGACCAGACCCTTAGTATTTTGATAGACCCTTGTGCTACTGAGAGTTTCATTTCTGGTGCAGCGCTAAAAAGGATTAAGGTAAAGGCAGTCGAACAGGACGAGTTTAGCTTCGTAGAGATGGCTTCTGGAGCCAGAATTTAAGCGAAGGTTGGAGGAAAAGGTTCACGGTACGTGCCCTTAACACAGGAGAAGTTTCGAGGTCAACATGCGTCACGATCTTAGGGGATCTTGCGGCGTCGTGTCGGTATGGATTGGTTGGAATGCATGGCGATACTCAACTATAAGATGGGGAAACAGTTGGAAGCTTGGTTGATGGCGAAGGGCGGAGAGCGTGTAGCGATTGTAGGGATGAAACCTTACGATTCACGAAGTATGTACAGGGTTGCAAGCTTTGAAATCTAGCTAAGCGAAAGTGAGTGGCGAAGAGTTAGAACCTGCTTCCGGTGGTGAAGGAGTTCTTGACGTTTTCGGAGGATTTACCTGGGATATACCGAAAGGGAATTGGAGTTTACCATAGACCTAAAACCGGGGACCGAACCATTAGCAAGAACACCTTATCATATTTTGACCCTTGAGTTATAGGAGTTTAAAGTGCAACTGAAGGGGTTGTTGGAGCTGGGACTGATATGTCCTAGCTTGTCACCATAGGGTGCACCAGTTATTTCATAAGAAGGATGGATTGTGGAGACATTGCATTGACTACCGTCAACTTAACAAGGCTACTATCAAGAATCGGTATCCCTTACCTAGAATTGATCTATTCGATCAAATGAAGGGAATGCTGACAGTTGATCTCCAGGAATCGATTCGCGATCGAGGGTATCACCGATTACGGATCAGAGGGATGACGTCCCTAAGACCTCCTTTAAAGACGAGATTTGGACATTCTGAGTTTACTATTTTTACCGTTTGGACTGACAAATGCCCCGAGGTATTCATGAGTTTGATGAGCGAGGTGTTCCGTGCCAGACAAGTTAGTCCAAGTATTCATTGTGATATTTTGATCTACTCTCGGATGATGGAGGGCATTACAAGCACTTGCGCTTGGTACTACAGTGTCTGTGAGAGCACATATTTAATGGGAAGTTGTCCAAATTCTCTTTATCAATCGGTTATTCACTACTTAGGGCATGTCATCCCGTGAAATATCGCCGATGGATCCAGCAAAGGTTGAGGCTATTATGGAATGGCATGTACAATGAGATATCCGCGAAGTCGCGTAGTTCATGGGTTTAGTAGGATACTATCGGCGGTTTGTCGGGGGATTTTCAAAGATAGCAAATCCGATCCCGGAGTTCGCGAGAAGAAAAACAAGAAATTTTTTTAGTTATTGGCCGAGAAATGCGGCGGAAGCATTTCCGAATAGAGATTGTTGATGACAATGAAATACTAAAGGTCCCTTGACGGGCCAGCGGACTTCTTGGTATGCACTAATGCATCCAAGGAAGGTTTAAATAGAGTTTTGATGCAAGACTGTCGAGTAATCGCTTACATTTCAAAGAAATTAAGAAATCATGAGGAGAAAACACAATGCATGATTTGGAGTTACTAGCAATCGTATATGCCTTGAAAGTTTGGAGACACTACCTAGTTGGATGAAAATTTGAACTAAGGACTGATCATTGTGGACTACAATAGCATTTTCACATAAAGCGACCTGAACGTAGCGACAACGGTGGTGCGGAATAGCAGTCTGACCGAGATTACTTACATAAAGGGAGCGATGAACCGAGTGGTTGATGCTTTTAGTGGAATACGCATCTTTTCGGTGTTGCCTCTTGAGACGAATCTACATGAAATATTCTCACTTCACAGTATTGATGATGGTAATTTTAAAAGTCGAGGATTCTCGGATAACTTCTATTGATATTTTTAGATATGAAGTTTTTCTTTTGATAGCGATGAGTTATTGAGGTTTAGAAGTTGGATTCACGTCTTGCCAGGAGAGGTTGAGGAGGTTGATCCTGAGTGAGGCTCATAGGTAGTCTATATAGGCTCACCGAGATCCGCAGATGAGGAAGACCTTAAACCCTTGTTACTATGGAAGGGAATGAAGGGTGACATGGTCAACTTGTGGCTAGATGTCTACCGGGAATGTCGGCCCGGTAGAGCATAGACACTGGCGAGGTTTACTTCAACCACATGCCATTTCAGAATCGAAATGGGAAGTTATTCGATGGATTTCATTGGGGTTACCCTTCGGCGAGAACTGACTCAATTTTGTAGTAGTAGACACTTTGACGAAGAGTGCTCACTTTATCTGCAGTGCATTATGACATATCGGGCACGACATAGCCGAGTTTCATCGGTGAGATTATTGAGGCTACATGGTCTAGAAGATTATATCTGATGAGGGATGGAAGTTAACACTAGAAGCGATTTGGGCGAGTTTCCAAGGGCTTAGAACCCAACTTAATTTCAGTATTGCGTATCCTTGGCCCGGCCGGACTGACGAGCGAAACGAACCAAACCTTGGAAGACATGGTGGCATATGCGTGATGGACCAACAAAGCATTGGGAGGAATTCCTGCCTCTAGTAAAGTTCGTATGCGATTACGAGCACCATTAAGATAGAAGCACTGAGTTCCTTTATGAGCGACCGTGTCGGAAGACGCCCATGAGTTAGGATCGGCTTGAGGATATGGTCCTAATTGGGACCCGGGCGATCAGAAGTGGAAAACAAATGCAAACCATAGAAGACAAAGGATGAAACTGGGATTATTGAAAAGTTATATTTGATGTGCACCCGGAGTCGGCCAAGTAGTTACGTGGTCGGTGATCGAGTCTTCTTGGGTTAAACCGCATAAGAGTTCCGATTAAAGTTTGGAAGGAGCTAAACTTCGCTCCTAGTTAGGTAAGGACCTTTCGAGATTGTGGAAAGGGGGTATGTGGCATATCGACTAGCCTTGCCTGATTCTTTGAGGTATGCCGCGATGTTTTCGTAATATCTGTTTTGAAATTATTATATCGGTGATCCTACACGTGATTGACGCGGTTCCCTTGCGAATTATCCCGGGCGAGGTATCCACCATTTACGACTGATCCATATCTTAGATCATCGCGTTAAACTGATTCTGACGTCGAAACGGTGAATCGGAATCAAGGAATCGATTAAGGACAGTTATAGTCCGCACTCGCTGACCTGGGAGGATGCATATGATATCGCTTGGCCCGATTTCGTACATTTTGATAATAGACTTATGATATTATTGCTGATACTTTTATTTCCAGCATTTATGCGAGAAACTTGGACGAGATTTAGACCAAGAGGGGAATTATGTAACATCTGCCTACGGCCCACTGAAAACTTATTATTTGAGACACTTGCTCGCAAGTGATACATACCGATGTTGGCTGTTATACTTTATTATGATGCTTTATGATAGACGTCATGATGTTTTACTATTTGATGTAGGCAGGTGATATTGACTTCGATTGTTTTGAGTGTCGGGGTTTTGGACCTTGAGGATGCAAGGCATCGGTGGAAACCCTTGGACTCCGGATCAATTCAGAAATTGTCCAACTATTTGGGTTGATTTATTTACTATGATATATTTCATTGATTTGATGATTTGATGTTGACATGTTATGACACGATTGTTGATGATGTAGTTTGATGATATCTTGTCGACCAGAATCACATTTTGGAGTAAAGGGGTCGCACACGATTTCCAAAGAGGTTGAGAGAGGGGTGGACAGGAGCCCTACCCTCGGCACTCAGCCGTGGCTGGTCGATGGGATTAACGATTACCTAGTTGAGAGGATCCACAATGTCGTGAAGGAAAACTCTAACAGTCGCTCACGATGATTATAAAAGGCGTGCAATAAGGAAGGGTCCTCATTCCTTAAAGGCCCTTAGTATCCCACAAGATCACCTAGCGGAGTGTTGACTCGGGGTTATAGATGTCTACCAGTAGTCCGGTTAGCGGTGCACCCTTGGAGCGATGGTGCATCTGAAGAACACGTCGCACAAAGAAACACAAAGCGAGTAGCACCCTTGAAGCACGTGGTGCATCCTGAAGGGAATGTAAAAGAAACACAAGAAGCGAGTGGCACCCTTGGGCACACGGTGCGTCCTGAAGGAGCACGTCGGCGCAAAGGCTAAGCTTGGCCAGTGGCACCCCTCTCGAACGTTAGATCTGAAGAACACGTCGCATTGATGTGGATGAAGGCAAGCCTAAATAGCCTAAGACAATAACGCCTTAAGAAATCCTTAAACAAATACACAACGAGTGTCCTTGGTTGAGAATCTAGAAATTGCGAGATCTAAGAATTTTCTAGGTTAAAAATTTTAGTCTAACCTTAGAAACGGAATAGGAATAAAAGTAACAATTTGACCAACCCCACCCTAGTAATAGTTGGGTCTTCATAAAAATTCTTGGGGTAAATAAAGAGAGTAGGATTTAATTAAACTAGGGATTTAAATTTGGAAAGAGAAATTTAGTCCTAACTTGTGAAAAGAACAAAGATATTAAATAAATAATGAAAAGATTAATTAGCGCGCTTACCTTTTTGGTTTTAAATAACAAAAAAAAGGGGAAAGGGAATAATAAAATAGGGGAAATGAGCCTTTAAGTAAATTTAAAAGAAAATAATGTTGGAGAAAAGTGGGGGATGAATGACTTGCCCTGTGAGGAGAAATTTGAGAGTTTTTCATTAAAACTTAAATTAAATGATTAGGGCAGAGGGGATCTAAAACTCTCAAAGGGGATGAGGGAAAAGGGGTGTTAGGTATTGTTATGTTGTCGAAATTGGGCTAGACTGATTGCTTGTGAGGGTTAGGTTTTCTCGGTGGGATTAGAGTGGAGGCTAGGTGGGAAGCTAGGTATACCATCTGGACTGTGTGTGTGGCCCTACATTTCGAGGCTAAAGAAACAGAGTACCCTAGCGATTAGCTGGGAGGAGGTATCGGTGTAGTCTCTGATTATTTGGCGGGAGGCTGACACTTGGTATGATACATTATTGACGTGAATGATAAGGCAGTATGGGTTCTTGATAGAATAGGATTCTTTATGATTTATGTTGGTATTAGAACGTAAATGGATTAATGGTCATTTTATTTATTTTCTGCAATGTAATAAAATATGTTCTTGAATGTATTATCCTTGTGGCTTGAAGCGTAACAGATTGGTTTTATATGTATTGCTTTCTAATTCTGTGCAGAGGTAATAAAATAAATCTGTTATCCATGGCATCTCCTTGTCTCTTGAAGGTATTAAGAACAGTCATATATGTATTCCCCAACGTTTTTAATATAAATTTCATGTGTTTTGTGAAAATTTCTCTGCGTTTAGGGTTAAATTTCTGCTGGGATTAGAGTGGTAGCTCAGCCTTGGAGGCGAGCTGGGAAGCTAGGTATACCATATGGACTGTGTGTGGCCCCTTTGCGGCTCGGGGGGCTAAGGGGGAAGCAGAGTACCCCTAGTGATTGGTTGGGAGGTACCGGTGTAGTCTCTACGGTCGGCGAGCGGGAGCGGCACGGAGCAGGAGCGGCACAGAGTGCCCAGTACATTATTCGACGTGGACAATAAGGAAACGGTATGGGTTTTTGTTCTTGATAGAATAGGATGATTTACGATTTATGTTGGTATTAGAAAATGGGTTGTAAATGGATTAATGGTCGTTTTATTTATTTACTCTGCAATGTAATAAAAATATGTTCTCGAATGTATTATCCTTGCGGCTTGAAGCGTAATAGATTGGTTTTATATGTATTGCTTTCTATTTATGTGCAGACGTAATAAAATCTGTTATCAATGGAATCTCCTTGTCTCTTGAATGTAATAAGAACAGTCATATATGTATTTCCCCAGCGTTTTTGGTAATATAAATTTCCTGTGTTTTTGTGAAAATTTCTCTGCATTTAGGGTTAAATTTCCATGTTGTGTTATCGTGATATTTCTCTGTGTTTTTGGTTAAATTTTCCCTGCGGTGTTATTGTGAAAATTTCTCTGCGTTTAGGGTTAAATTTCCCGCTGCGCCTTGTGTTTGGTTGTCTGATTTTTTGCTTGAAGAGATAAAACTATCTCTACGCTGGAAATCCTTATGACCTTGCGTTTTAATGAACTGGCAATTTCCATTTGGTTGTATGTGTTTGTATTTTAGCTCCTAAGTATGAAACTCCTTTGGCTTGTGTT
Source organism: Picea sitchensis (assembly GCA_010110895.2). Taxonomy (NCBI): domain Eukaryota; kingdom Viridiplantae; phylum Streptophyta; class Pinopsida; order Pinales; family Pinaceae; genus Picea; species Picea sitchensis. The sequence continues at coordinate 6,935 of SNQJ01S0214268.1, read as the reverse complement.
GGGTTGTACGTGTTCTAGCTTATGGAATGCAGAGAACCAGACGTCCAACGCAGATGCTTGTCGTGGGGGGGTTCCTTTCCCAGCCTGCGTGTCCACAACTGCGTCTCCCCGTAGTAGCTGCCCATCTGCTCTCACGATTCCATTCCTGGTAACTGCCCATCTGGCACAGATTTTCTATAATTTGGTTGGGCTTGTCGTTCTGGAGGGTTTTCATGCTCTTGCGGTCCGTGCAGGTGAATGGATTTATAATCTGCGTCATCAAGGTTGCATTCTGTTGTTTTTCTGGTCAATTTTGGCGGGTTTTCTTATAAAATTTGGCGTCCAGAATGAAGTTATCCGTCAAAACTTTGAAGGGCGGCCGTTTCGAAATCGACGCACAGCCAAATGACATGGTGAGTGAGATTATTTTTGAAACGGGACTTGAGGATTGCATTTAGAGAAATTAGGGTTTAAAATTTTAAATCCTTGTCAGTTTCGAAATCCGTAATGCCTTGTTGCATATAATTTTCTCAAGATCTGTCCAAAATGCTTGCTTGACGCTTATCATAACATAACCAGCGAAGTGAATCGAGTCGCAAAGGCTCTGGAGTGCAAGCTAATACAACCAGGCGCAAGATTTATCAGAATAACTAAAGATCGTTAGTAAATTATTATTATTATTATTATTATTATTATTATTGCTATTATTTCAAATTCCTTTTGTAAATGCTTCCTTTCTGTCAAAGGTTATTTCCATGCTGGCATTTTGTTTTATTGCACAAGCAAACCGACAGAGATGTCATTCCTTTTCATAGAATTTTTCGTAGCTATGTAATCTAATCAAACAACTTTTAAGCTAATATGCCAAACAAAGAAAAAGTATGGTTCATGTGCCCAATTGGTCACTAGTTTCATTTTGAATTAGATTATTCTCTCTTTTGCAATAAACAGAACAGCAACATCCTTATGGCATGCATGTTGGAATGGATGGCCTCAAGAGTCAAGATTTGGTATAAATTGATAATACAACTATGTTGAAATTTCCTTTTGAACATAGACAGTTGTCTGGCACGTCCTTGGATGTGCTAGCATTTAGTTTAACGGCCACAAGAGTCGATATTTGGGATACATTGATAATACAACTATGTTGAAATTTCCTTTTGAACATAGACAACTATCCAGCACGTCATTGGATGTGCTGGCATCTAGTTTAACAGGACAGTGGTAGTGTGTTTCACTGTTTGTTCATTTATGTTTTCTTATACTGCATCAGCTGACCACTAGAAAATCTGGCTAAGATCATGACAGTCAGAACTCTCAATGCCAGATTCAGTGTAAAGGCTATGTCTGCGATTTATAGTTTTTAATTATTGTTGGCAATAACCCTTAAACCTTGCCGGAGATTTCAAAAAAAAACAGTGACGGCATCCTTTGGCCAGTAATAGCGACCCTGAATAAAAGGGAATCCCCCTTTTACTGCATACCTTCAGTATGAGGAGATTTTGTTTAATCGCACCCTGCTTAACAGATATCCTTTATTGATTTGCGTGTTCTTGGAAGAATAAAATGGGCGTAGCTGTCTTAGTCTGGATGCTCGTATATGTTATTTTATTTATTTTGTTCCTGAGCACCTCATTAAGGCAACCTGAGTTTGAATGTTGTTGGGTGCATTTCTCGGAGAGGACCCTCTTTATCTTTAGGATTATTATTGTTAGTTAACGGAAATATATTTAAATGGAAATGATATGGTTATTTAATTGTTCGTTAATTGTCATTTAATTAATTGTTAATATAATTGCAATGTTGTATAAATTGCATTTTTATTATTTTAACTGCAAAGCTTGTAATATCAATGCAAGGACGGTGGCATGTATAGTAACATTATTGCAGTTAGTTGTTTTAATTGCCCTGCTTGATAATATGAATTATGAGGATGTAATCATGAAGGTAATGACATTGTAGTTAGTTGTTTTAATTTCCATGCTTGATAATATGAATTATGAGGATGTAATCATGAAGGTAATGACATTGTAGTTAGTTGTTTTAATTGCCATGCTTGATAATATAAATGTGAGGATGTAATCATTAAGGCAATGACGTTGCAGTTTAATTGTTTTATTGCCATGCTTTTTGTAATATAAAATGTAATAAGGTTATCATGATATCAATGTAAGGTTGTCATCATTATGAAATCTTATTGTAAATTTACAATATTGGAATGTCCTTGAGAGTATTTTATACCCTTATATGAATGATTGATATTAGTAATGAATCTGTTAGTAATATTATTTTATATCTTGGAATTTCAATCAGTTATCGTTAATGGTAATGAAACTATTAGTTGATCAGTATAGTTAGGGTCATTACAATGGGTGGTCATTTATGGAAAAGGTATTCAGTTTTATTAGGAAAATAGATAGTTGATTTGCAGGTCTTTATATCACAAATGTAATGATGCTAACCTTTAAGGTGATGTCATGGTAGTTTTATTGTCGTGGTAATTTATCGTTGAATCATGAAAATGTAATATCCTCGCTTTTGGAGAATTCTTTATAGCCTTGACATCATAGGAATGGAAGGACATTGTTAATTGTTTACAATATTGTTGTAGAATAAATGTAATGGTGCGGTTGATCATTATAAGGACGTTTTAATTTTCAATCTAAAGGGGTAAGGTCCTTAAACTAAGAGCAATAAATCCTTATGAATTAGATTTAGAAATTAATCATGGTTGCTCATTTTTATGGTTGGGTTGATGACTCATCGACTAATGGAGTTAAACGAAGTAAATTATCTATACTCGTTGCCAATGGAGTCGTAGGTAATGCTGAGTCGTAACTAATGATTGGTTATTGTTAGTGTCCTTCTGACTTGCATCTTCCATAGAGGTCATGGTTGTCTGTTGATTTGTTGTACTGGGTAGGCTTGCATTGCTGGGTCTTCTTGTGTCGGGCGGGATGTAGGCACCTCCTTATAGCCCTTGTATATAAGTCGGTGTGTGTGATTATTTTTTCTGTGTAAGAATCCAGTGTCGTATCAAGAGTCTCGGGCCCTTAAAGGGCAGGGTTTCCACTCTTGCAACACACCTGACGGGGATTACTAGTTTCTGCCTTAGCAGTCGGCTAGGAGCCTATCTGACCTTATCTCTCTCTGGAGCAGAGAACTAAGATTAAACGCCCTGCTTTCCTGTGCAGAAATAGTAATCTACCATTATGGATTCTTCCTTAGGTCTATGGTCGTTTAATGCTTGCAGTGGTGCGCCTTATGTCTTCTTGTTGTGGTCATCGTGGTTGCGTCTTGTTAGTCGTCGGGTGGCGACGTAGAGTCAAGTGTGTCTGTTTCCATTTTACATGAGTGCACACACCNAAAGTTGTTGTTGTAACGAGGAGGTTCGTTACATATGGTATCAGAGTCGGTTCGACCCGCGACTTGGGATTCTCTACGGCTTTCGTTGACATGAGTTGATTTTATATACTATTGTTCATCGAGTTGATTGTGTGCGTGCATGTAATCATGGTTAGAGGACGTCGCGGAGGCAGACGACGGGGTGCTAGGGGAGGAGGCGTGATGCCTCCAGTAGCATCCATGCCTGAGGGTTCTAACCCCCAGGGAGGCGAGCAGGTTCTCGAACAGGAGCAGATTGCAGTTGGCGATGTCGTGGGGATGATGAGATCTTTTCAGCGCATGTCTGAGGCGCTGATTAGCCGATTGGACAGAGACGAGGCCAGGGCACCGGCACCCGCTGAGGTTTCTTCGCGCGCACTGGCCGTTACTGGTAGCATTCACCGTGAACTCGAGAAGGCCAAATTTCTCGAGTTCTTTGGTGCCCCGGATGGCGCAGCCGCTGAGGCATGGTTGGAGAATATGGCGATGTGCTTCGCACTTCGCGATTAT
>SNQJ01S0214267.1:0-15664 GCA_010110895.2 Picea sitchensis | reverse complement strand
CCTCTAATTATAGGAACATTATGATTAGCCCCATTTTAGACAAGCTATATAAAAGTATTTTGGAAAAGAAGATAAGCATATGGATAGAAATTCACATAAAAATAGCTAAAGGTTAGGCCAATTTTAGAGGTTATCATTCAACTGTGGACCACCTTATCACTCTTAGGATCATCACATAGGAGTGTTGCAAAAATAAAACAAAACTCCTTTTTTGTTTCATTGACTTTAGGAAATCTTTTGACACTGTTCCTAGGACCAACCTTTGGAATCGGATAGAACAGATAAAAAATTTCTTCTGGATGAGAGCTATTGCAGTAAGGTTGTATGAGAAAATTATTTCCAAGTTTAGGAATAGTAATGGATGCTCAAAAGAAATTGATTGCAATATAGGATTCAGGAAAGGTTGTCCCCTATCCCCTACCCTTTTTGACATTCATAGTGACATGTTAGAAGGTTATTTAGAAGACACATGTTGTGTTGGATTTGTTAGAAAAACAGGACCACGGAGCAATAAAATAAAACAAATGCGGAAATAAAATAGAAAAGATACACAATACAAGAGAGACACATATTTACGTGGTTCACCCAATGTGGTCTACGTCCACCAGAGAAATTGCCAAGTCTTTTCTTTATTATTATCCAGGAAAATGAAGGGATACAACCTACAACAAAACCCGTTGTAACTTTCTCTTCTTTCTCTCACAGTCTCCTCTCTCAAAATACAATACTTTCCAACCTACATAGCCACAATACATTTCCCTCATAAAAGAGGGTTGCCTTCTAGGGAAAAAAACCCTAACATAATCTCTATCGTTATATCTGCAACCTTATAATGAACGGTCCAGATTTACAATGAAATTAAACCCTAACATAATCTCTGCCTGTTATATCTGCAACCTTATAATGAACGGTCCAGATTTTACAAATGAGAAATTACAATATACTTTACAAGGAAAACGAACCCCACAGAGGGGGTAACCACCCTCTACAATCCCCCACGTGGAAGAGTGAACATACTTATGGGGTGTAAATAATTCATGGAGTATAAACACTGCTGAAAGTAAAGACTTAAATCAAGAAGATAATCAGGTTTCACAACCAACACCCCCACTTGATTGATCTCAATAACTCCATTGTTGTTGTATACACTCTGAACCTCCTGGACCTGGAAAATTTCTCATCTTCTACCTTTCATTCTGAAGACCAACTGAAACTGAGTAAGAACTTAGTTTCTCCCCTCGGTTACTCCCTTTGTTAAAATGTCTACAGGATTCCCTGCTAGTGTGTATCTTTTTCATCTTCACAATTGTCCATCTTCCAAGCGGATCGTATGAAGTGGTACCTCAACTCAGATATGCTTAGTCTTCGAATGGAAGGTTGAGTTTTTTTAGCAAGATAAATGGAACTCTTGTTGTCACAATACAAACTACCATTCTCCTGCTTCTTTCCCAATTCTCCATAAACCTTTATAACCAAAACATCTCTTTACTTCAGCCTCCTCGTGAGTAAAAGAACATACTTCTGGTTGTTGTGCGTAAAACTCAGCTTTGAAATCCAAGGACATCGTTGTTCCACCTATAGTAAACATACCCCGCGGGTGCTCCTCCCGTTGTCTTTATCACTTGCTATATCTAAATCAACATATTCTCAGAAAAGTAACCGGAACCTCCAAAACAAAATGTATGTGTAGTAGTACCTCTCAAATAATTGAGAATCCACTTCATCACTTCCCAATGTTCTTACTCCTCAATTGTTCATATACCTCGCCACAACTCTAATCGCATGTGTAATATCCGGGTCTTGTGCAAACCATTGCATACATCAAGTTGCCAACTCGTTGATGAATATGGGACCCCTGACATGTATTCTATCTCCGTGGTCTTGGGACACATTTCCTTTAGTTAATTTGAAATGGTCGGGCCAAAGGTGTACTAACTGTTTTATCATTTTGCATTCTAAACCTCTCTCCAACACCTTCTCTCAAGGTGTACTCACCCTCAGACAATGCTTTCAATTTTCCTGCCTTCTAGTTATTATCATACCAAGGATTTTCTTTGCAAAGCCCAAATCCTTCATCCTAAATGAATTGGCTAATTTCTTCTTGAGCACATTTATATAACCTTCGTGAGATATTAGGGACCCCTCGCAATGGGCATGTGATCTTACATACAATAGAAAGATAATATAACTCATTTTCAGCCTTTTAAAATAAACATAGTGATCGAATGACATCTATTATAAACTCGTCATTATAAACCTCACAAACTGCATACCACGCCTTGGAGCTTTTTTTAGGAAATACAAGCTCTTCTTAAACTTGTATACCAAATTCTCCTTTCCTTTGACCATAAATTTCAGGTCACGATATAAATCTCTTCCTCCAAATCCCCACATGGAGAAAAAGTTGTTTTTACATCTAACTGCTCAAGATGCAAATCTCCTACTACCACAAGACTTAAAAATAGTCCCACTAGTCATTTTAACAACAGAGAAAATATTTCATCAAAATATATAATTTTCAGGTAAGCCCCTTTACAACAAGTCTAGCTTTGTAATTTTTCTCCTCCATCTTTCCTTCAACTTGTACCCATTTATTCTGCAATGCACTTTTTCCAGAGTCAAACAACCAAGTCCTAAGTCTAGTTATTTGCTAAGGAATCCATTTCCTTCTTATGCCTTGTTCTAATTTCTTTTTGTGTCCACCCTCAGATTGCCTTTTCATAGCCTGCTCACCGAATCAACAAATGTACAGCAATATAATGAAGGAGAGTATCGCTCAGGGGTATACTTAACCCGTAGATCTTCTAACAACACTTGTAAGTGTTTTAGGTACCTGCTGGTTCTACTGCTGTACATTTTGATTTTCAAGTTACTTTGAAATTTCAAGATTTCATCAAGCACTGCATTCTTGTTTCTTCGTTTCCCGCTTTCACCGTGAATCATCTGTACATGACCTTTCTCATTGAATATGACATTCTACTCCTAATGATTTTGTTATTTTCATAATCCCATGTTTATAACCAAATCCCATTAACACCATATCCAACAAAGGTACACTTCTTGAATTTTGCCTCAAGCTTTGTTCTATTTTCTTTATCAATATGGAAAAATGCTTCACAACCTAAAGTTTTCAAAAAGAATAGTTTAATTTTTTCCTGTCCATTCCTCCTCCTCGAACTGTACCATACAAAGATCTTGGCTAACCTATGTTTATTAAGTAAACATCGTATCTACAACGCCTACCCAAAATCAGAAGGAAAATCAAGATGCAATCTTCCTGTAATGCTTCATGATTGTCCCCGTTTCATCCTTTTTGACACACCATTTTCTTTGTGGTGTTCAGAACTCAGTCTTCTCTATACTAATCCCATGGTATGAACAAGACCATCAACTCCTGTCATAAGTAAAGATTCACCTCCATTATCTGATCCGAGACACTTCAAACTTTTTCCCTATCTCATTCTCAACTAAATCTTCTCATTTCTCTAAAAGTATCAAAAACATCAGATTTTTGTCGTAATGCACAAACCCAAGTTTTTCTAGTTGCATCATAAATAAAAGTAACATAATAATGAGAGCTTCACCAAGAGATGATACCCCAGATGATCCCCATACATATGTATGCACAAGCTCTAACTCATTCTTTCTTTTTCTTTTTCCGACTGAAATCTAACTCTCTTTTGTTTTCCATAAACACAATGCTCAGAGAAGTCCAAATCAATTTGTTTAAGATCCTGCAACAAATTTCTTTTATGAAGTATCTCAGATACCCTTCTCACTCATGTGTCCTTAAACAGATGCCAATGTTGTTAGATCCACTGTAGGAGTTAAAGATATAGAAGAGTCGTAAGACACAATACATAAATACAATGTACCTACCTTCTCCCTTTCACTATCACCAATGATCATTTGATGACCTTCCATCGCCTTATCTGTAAATATGATATACAACCTTCACTTGCTAACCGCCCTATTGAAATCAGATTTTTTTTTAAATCTGGAACATGTTTTAATTCTTTCAACAACCATTGTTTCCATTGTTTTTCGGTTTTATTGTTTTACCTTTACCTTTCCCATTCCAAAATTTTTGTATGGTGCATCATCACCTTAAATGAACTCCTGCCCAAATCACTTTGAACATAATCTAGAAAAATGTTTCCTATGGGTGTGGTATGAAATGAATCCCCCTAATCTACTACCCGAGCACTCAAAAATATTATCTACAAAAGAATCAAATCATCTTGTAAAAAATCACTCTATTAGATTTTCTTCCGATCATTGTCCATATCTCTTTGTTTCTTTGGATTCGCAGCCTCTTTAGATGTCATTTCCTTCCCACACCCAACACTCTATATTTCCAAGTCCAGATTTGGATCTACCCTTCCTAAATTCACGGTTCCTAAAACCTTTTCCTCTATCCTTTGTCTTCCCCTGTTTCCATGTTCAACACACACTGGGATGTCTCACCTGCTTTTCCATCACATTTCCTCACTATGATACCGTAATATCATCAAATTTTAAAGTATTTTGAACCAGAGATGTGAGTTACTTTGCATACCTATGACCAAGCTTATTCCATCTTTTCCTCGTAAATGATAATAAGATTAGGCGAGCCGTATATCATCAAAAGTCCAATTTACAAAACTTAGTTGATTAGTAACCGTGATAAATCTTTCATTTAAATGATCCGCAATGCACTCCACCTTCCTATTATTATTCATATTAAATAATCTTCATTAGAAATACCTTATTGATGCCGAGGGTTTTTCATACAATTTGCCAACGCATCCATCAACCCCATATTTTCTTCGAGATATTAAAAGCCACACCGACTTTGTCGCTCACCAGACGCTCCTAGAGCCCTTCTGCCAAGAATCTCCCATTCTTCGCTCTTCATGGTCACACTTTTGCTACTCCGCACAATGATAGGAATAGATCCTTCATATAAATATTCCATCTTCATCTTCCATAACCTGTAGTTTTACTGCTAGTCTTCTCAAAATCCTAAACTTTCCATCTTCCCATATCGCTTCCCACTGAACCATGAACCCTCTTCTACGAAGTTACCTTATACTGGAGCACTGCTAGTTAGAAAAATGTGATCATGGAGCAATAAATAAAACAAATGTGGAAATAAACACGTAGATGGGTTAATACCACAAGAGAAACACAGTATTTTACGTGGTTCACCCAAAGGTGGGGCTGGGTTACTGGCCAACATAAATTATAGTCCTTTCTTTATTATTATCCAAATAAAATGAAGGGATACAACCACAAAGAAACGCTGTAACTTCTCTTCTTTCTCTCACAGCTTCTCTCGTATCAATACTTACAAACTCTACATAGCCTAATATATTCATAAAATGGGGTTTCCTTCTAGGGCAAAACCCTAACATAATCTATATCATTAGATCTCGCGACCTTATAATGAACGGGTCCAGATTTACAATGAAATTAACATATACTTTTGGCCTTGTTTTCCTAGGGCTTCCTAATCCCGCTTAGAGACCCGCTTGCCCCTGTGACTCCATACCGGGATAGCTCCTGACTTAAAGGGGTACCTCCCACTCCACCGTGTGGAAGAGTGTGACACTGGGTGTAAATATCGGGTATAAACATGTTTGAAAGTAAAATACCTCTGAATCCAGAAGATAATGAGGCTCCACAACCAATCGTGGGATTTCCTGACTCTTGCTAGTATAGTAATCATATGCTTTTTTTATATGTTGATGATATTGTTCTTATGGAAATAAATCTCTAACCGTGAGCTTAGTAAGCAAAATTTTAGAATCCTTAAAGACTTATGCTCTAGTATAGGTATGACTGCAGGAACACTAAAAGAATGAAGCTGTTATGATCATTAAATCCAACGACATCACCTATGATACTTTTGTATATGTCAACAATATCTTGGAGGAAGTGTCTTCGTACAAATATATTGAAATTGATATTCATCACAAACTCAATTGGAACTATAAAGCATTGAGAAAAAAGATAAATGGAGATGGAAAGCTTATTATGGACTAGAAAACAATTGTAAATAAACTGATCAAGTTCCTCTTTGAGACTCTTGTCATGTTATCTTATATGGATGCAAAATTTGGGGATGTAGTATCTCAAGAATCCTAAAGATAGAGCATATACAAAAGAATTTTATAACTTATAACTCGGAATTAAATGAAATACAATCTCATCTTATCCTCCTCAGAAGGATTTTTCCTCCATTGGGAGGACAATTATGATTAAGTACTTAATGTATATGAACAAGATAAAACAACATGTATGACAAGAGGCTCCCCAAAATTGCTTCCAAAATCACCAATGACTCAAGGGGGATGGCATAATAATGCTAACTCTTCCCTAAATCATTAGGGAATAAAAGAAGAAATTACTTTTGCATTTCATCCTCAAACTCCATTACCCTAGACACCAAGAGGATTGAAGTTGAAACCCTTTCTCCTAGGGCACTTCTAGAGTTCCCTCGGTATACTTACATATTTGTCACAATACCCACTCTTCTAACTTTCTAAGTCCTCAAAACTTTAGAGATCCAATGCTTTCTCTAATGCTTTTCAAGCATCCAAATAACATTTAAAAGAATCCAAATAATCTCTTACCTTGCTTAAGATCTCATAAGTTTGAACTTAATATAAGTTAACAATCATCATCATATTATTTTTCAAGTAATGAAAATTGTTGACCTAAATAAATGTTTTAACCTTGAATGGATGTCACCAAACTTTCTATCAACTACTTCAAAACCTGTGTAATGTTTAAATTCAAATTTAAATTCAAAGTTTCGTTGCCACCATTTTTGTAACGGTTTTACTTGAAAGAGTTAGAGGCGTATTCCTCGGCATTATCATAAAACCTTCAAAGCCCCATGGCACATCAATTTGGAAAGCTTATCCTCAACGATTTAGGGAATGCTTCACTTGAGAATCCCTATCTTAGAATCTTCAAAGGCCGTGTCACATGAACCTGAAAAAGCTTATTCTAAGCGATTATTCCAAAGGCTGCCTGGGCTTTATCTTAGAATCTTCAAAGCCCCATGTCACATAAATTTTTGGAATCTAAAATCTTGTGGTCTTTTTGGGAGAAGGAAGTTAAAAATCAAAATCTATCGATTTGCATCAGCATTAAATTAGGAGACGCACAATGATCTTTCGAGTGAAAAGTGTAGCAGATCTTCTATTTGGCCGGTCTATCAAATAGAACAAAATCTGAAATGATATGATACGATATCTAGAGGTTGAAAATCGCTTGCTGTGCTGCACATTTCTCAGGCGATATTGTACTAAAGCATCATGCAACTCCTATGACCACACACCCATATTCCATCCGCACCCATGGCCTGGGAGATTCACAGTCGCACTTTACGAATTTGAATTATCATTTACGCTGATACCATTGTGGGGATTCGATACCCCGAGAAATACTAGTTCAACTAAACCGAAATCACAGTCAAAGGATTCCACTTAAACAAATACCAAGTTGATACTCAATTTTTCTCTGAATCAAAAAGAGTTCTGCTGGCTTGCACGTACTTCTGGTAAAGCAACATGACGACATTATTCTTAGAAGTCTTAAAATGATATTTTAAGACGTTAATGGACAAATTGCATCAGTGTGAGTCTAAATGCGGGTTTCTTTCTCTTCTGATTCTTCTGATTCTGATTCTAGACTCCATGTATGGTTTGTATACAGACGAATCACTCATTATTATTTCGAGTACCCTATCACAGATTCGACAACTGGCCCACAATGGGAGAACCGGAGCTCCTTCTATTTATACGGACATACGAGGTTATCCAATGCAAACTGCCTCTGTGAGCCCCCCTCAGTCCTTTATCCAATCCTCTCAAAACTTGGTATTTCTGTGCATCTGTTTGCCTTGAAGTGGGTAATAGGTTTTGGTAGTCATTTGTACACTGACTATTGATTTTAGTTTGCTTTAAGTCCTTTAGCTTTGTTTTAATACGATTTGATATATTGGAGTACTTTTAGTTACAATTTGTATGGAATTTGCTCATTGGGTTCCTCGCTTTTAGTAGAATTCTATTGAACTCTCGATCTGTCTATGTGTTCCTGTAATATTTCAAACAATTGGGTCCTTGCACTGTTTCCAGAACCCTGTTGAATCTGGAAGGATAATTTGGCACTGGTGTTTATCTAAGATTATATCGAGTTCAGTCCAGTCTATCTTTTGTCCACATCAGATTATAGGTTAGGCCTTTGTTTTTTTCCATAAAACCTAACTTCGGTCTTTGCTTTTTGTCACAAAGTCTAAGTTGTGTCTTTGTTTTCTGTCATGTTACATGTTAATAATATTGTTGAAAAGTTAGCAGAACGTACCCAAGTGCAGCATTTTTCTCCTCTGTAAACTTTTCCATTGAACTTGTTGTTCCTGAAAGTGTCAGTTCCAATCCTAATAGTACCATGGTTGCTCAATCATCTTCTTCATGGACTTCAAAGCAAAACAAACAGTTTGAGAATGCCTTAGCTCTTTATGACAAAGACACTGCTGACCGTTGGCATAATATTGCTTCCATGGTTAATGGGAAATCCGCAGAGGAAGTCAAAAATCATTATGAGATTCTGTTAGAGGACTTCAAATGCATTGAGGAAGGCCAGGTGCCTTATCCCAAGTACAAATCTTCAACGAGCTCGAGCTAGCTAGCCAGCCGCAATGGGTAGAAGATATAATAGAAAGCCCAAAGTATGTTGTACTCTTTTATTTTAAAGATAACCAAATTATATAGTTATTGCTCTAAAGTAGCGTTAGTTTCCTTTCAAAAAGTCAAGGATGACTCGAGATTTCTCTGCTTTTGTTTTGCAGTCATAGATATCTCTTTTCCTGTGGCTTAGCTGCGAATCATCACTACTTTGATATACTGTTTCACTTTGAGCCAATAATAGAGCCAAATAAAAATATTATTTCCATGTCTTGGAAGGCAATATGCATGAGGAAGATCCTTAGAAATATTTCTTTTAGCTTAGGAGGATCCCTACAAATATTTTTTGAGCGTAGATCTCACTATTTTTCTTCCCATGAAACCTGTTTTTGAGTAATTCTTTTGACAGGATTAAACAACCCTTGAATCTCAGTCTTTTAGATCATCTCGCTAATTAAGCTCTTCCATTTCAGTGACATGACTGCGTTATTTTATGCACAAATCGTAAACTGAATATTTCAGGTCGGCCCCAGCTCTCCTTTTCACTGAATATCTTAAACAGTATGTGACAGGTGTGTTGAGAGTTAGGTTTGAGTGACAGAATTTTTAAGAATCAAGAGAATTTGCTTTTGGACTGGAAAAATTCAGGGTTTGAAAGCAACTTAAGTATTCACATTTTCACCACAGATTGAAAAATCTGCATAGGTTATATAAAAATATCAATTACCAAACATGTAACACTCTCCAAAGTCCTACCGAGCACTAGGTAACCTTTTACCTAACCTTTGCTTCATCACTAAGTAATTTTTTTGCATCACAAGCCATGGACCACTTACAAGGAATCTGTTCTGTCAAAATCAGTTTATAACCACATAATACTGCAGGTTAATATTGGTCAATTATGCAAGTCTAATTTTTGAAGTTTTTAGTTAGACTCCAAGAAACCGATTATATTCACTAGAGATTTCGTTAGATCCAATTGATTTGAGTGATTATTTCTGTATTTTGCAGCATAATTGAATCTATTTCTATATTCAGAAATAGATTTAAAATAACAGTACACAATTTCCTACAAATTCTAACAATAAAAGTTATTTAGTAAAACAGTTAGACAACGCCACTTCTAAAAAAATTTACCACTTTTACAGGGTAAAGGTGATCCCTAATCTAATGACCACTTTGAGAGTGGATGTGAAGTTTCTTCTTAGAATACCTTGAACCAATTCCCCAATACCTAGAAATATTGTATTTGATAAATACAAACAGCAGACTAGAATAGACAAGCACTTAAAACCAACTTTTATTTCACCTCAAGTTTGCAGAATATTAGAATAGACGCTAAATTAAAAATCAAACTCTTTTCTGGTCACTGACTCTCTTTGCAGTAACTGAACAATTGAATAATCTCTTATTTCACTTTCAAGTTTGGCAGAATATTAGACTTGACAAGCAATTAAAAAATCACAAACTCTTTTTTCTGGTCACTGAGTTTTTGCACTGAACAATTTGGTGCAGGTGTTTTATGTACATGACGCTCCAATGAAGAATCCGAAATGATGCCGGTTCATTAACCTTCGTGTTACTCTTTATTTGTAAAAAGCAGCAGCATCCGTGGGCAAATAATAAAAAAAAGATTATATTAGAAATAGTATAGAGAGAAAAGAGACCTAAATATACATAGCCCTAAAATTGTAATCACTCTTTTCCATTTGTAGTGTTTCTATATTCTTGTTTATTATAAAGTTATATTGAGTATTGTATAGTGAAATTTTGAAGATGTGTTATGTTATAAAGTTCTACTGAATATTATATGGTGAATTTAAGAAGATATTTTATATTATAAAGTTATATTAAGTATGACATGGTGAATATATGAAGACGTGTTATATTTCTTCAAGTGAAGGATGGGATGGAATTTTGAAATTTTATATATAATTTTTAAAGTGAAGTTCAAAACATAAGGTAATGTAGACATTTAATGTTTAAGAACTTAGTATTTTTAATGATTTTTTTCAAAAAGTATTTAATATCATTCAATAATGTAAAATTTAATTAGTAATTTTAATTTAAAATAATTATCTTAATTTAAATGCATATTTTCACAAATACATGATGTGTGTAAAAATGTGATATTTTTTAATGATTTAAAAAAATATATTATTTAGTATGTTAAATTTAATAAGTACTTTTTATTTATAATAACTACTCAATGTTGTATAATCTTTTAATTAACATGAGGAAGATTTACTAAATTTTCTCTTTTTGGGGCTCAACTGCAATCTACTTCAAACTTATACATACTTGCATTCAAAACAATTTCTCCTGCCCTTTGAACACACAAAGGGCTATGGGTATTTCCACATATTTTATAATATTTTAGTTGTGTAAATTGTATGTTAATAAACTTTCTCAATTAACCTTCATAAATGTGTACCAAATGGATATTATACTTATAGTTTTGATTTATAAAATCACATTTATTTATTTAAGAAATTGTGTTTTTTAATGATTTTCTTTAAAAATATTAATATCATTTAATATGTGAAATTTAATTTGTAATGTTTATTTTAAATAATTATTATTTTATTTCAAATATTTTTTTTTTTTTTTTTTTTTTTTTTTTTTTTTTTTTTTTTTTAATGATTTTTTCAAAAAAAATATTAATATTATTTAATATGTTGAATTTAAATAAGTAAATTTTATTTTATAACAATTATTTCATTATTAAATGTATAATTTTCACAAAGCAAATTAAAAGGAAGATTTACAAGTTTATCTCATTGTTTTTTTCAAAAATACTTTTCACTGACACTTTATACAAATTTGCATTAAAAAATTTAATTTCTCATACCTAAGAACACCCTTTGAATATGTGGTTATATTATAAATGCAAAGTTATATTGAGTATTGTAGAGTGAATTTTTGAAGATGTGTTATATTATAAAGTTCTATTGAATATTATATGGTGAATTTAAGAAGATTTATATTGATGATGATGATGATGATGATGATTAACGCCCACCAAGACCTAATTGGTTCATCTGGGATCTAAGAGGGCAAGTGATTACCAGGATTCTTTTAGGAATTTTGTTTCCTCAGGTGCTCTAAAAGCATTAAGAGAAGGTTTCCTAGATCACCATACTTTGTTGAGTTAAGAGGTTAGGAAGGTTGGTAGTGTGATCAATATTTGAAAATGAGATCTAATACAATATGGGTATAGGATGGACAATCTAAGAGAAAGTGTTTTTCATCTCAACCTTCTTAGTAAAGAAGCACATTAATTCTTCTCATCCCATGGTACTTGTGGAATTGACCAACGCCTGCTTCCTTCACCATGCTTGTAAGACTTGTTCTTATTATAAAGTCATATTAAGTATCACATGGTGAATATATGAAGACTTGTTATATTTCTTTAAGTGAAGGAAGGATGGGATGGAATTTTGATATTTTATATAATCTTTAAAGTGAATTTCAAAACATAAGTTTAAATTACATAATGTAAACATTTTAATGCTTCTAATAACTCTGTATATTTTTAACATTTTTTCAAAACTTTATAATATCATTCAATATGTAAAATTTAATTACTAATTTTTATTTAAAAATAATTATTTTAATTTTAAATGCAAATCTTCACAAAATACATGTCTAAGAAATTGTGTATTTTAATGATTTAAAAATAATAATATTATTTAAAATAAATTTATTAGTAATTTTTATTTATAATAATCATTTTTAATGTTAAAATAGATGATTAGATGATGATGATGATGATTAACATCCACTAAGACCCAATCTTTCTATTATACCTTAAGAGGGTAAATGATTAATTGCAATTCTTTAGAATATTTTTTCTATGCTCGAAAAGCATTAAAATAAGCTTTCCAAGATCACCATACCTTTGTTGAGTTAAGAGGTTAGGAAGGTTGGTAGGATCAATATTTTGAAAATGAGATACAATATGGGTATAGGCTCAATCTAAGAGAAAGTGTTTTTCATCTTCATCCTTCTTAGTGTCAAATGTGACACACCTTTCATCCCATGGCATTTTAGGAATTGACCAAATGCCAGCCAATTATGGAGCCCATGAGAATTTGTTCTTATCTTAGCAATGCTTATTTTTTTCTTTACACTTGGCAAAACAGATAGATAATTTTGATCTTCTATAGATTAGCTGATTACATCTTATAATACCTTAATTCTCTTTTTCCCTCTAACTCTTTATCACACCATTTTCCTTAAATTTTGATTTGACTTTTTAATAGTATCTTTATTCCTTAAAATAGTTTGGACAGTTTAGCCAAGATCGACATTCATGTCATCCCTCTCTGAGTCTATGGTGACAGACCTAGTACCTTTTAATAAAATGAATTAGGAGGAAGATTTACAAGCTTATTTTTTTATTTTTTTTGTTGAAAAATACATTTGATTTAGACTTTATACATATTTGCATTCAAAACAATTTATTTTCTCTTACCCTTTTGAATATAAAACATCCATGGGTATTTCACATATATTTTATAATATTTTAGTTGTGTAATTTTAATGTTAATGAACTTTCTCAATGAACCTTCATAAATGTGTACCAAATGGATAATATACTTATAGTTTTGATTTATAAAAACACATTTATTTATTTAAGAAATTGTGTTATTTTTTAATGAATTTTTTCAAAAAATATTAATATCATTTAATATGTGAAATTTAATTGGTAATGTTTATTTAAAATAATCATTTTCATAAAATATATGATGTGTAAAAAATTGTGTTATTTTTTAATGATTTTTTTTCAAAAAATTATTAATATTATTTAATATGTTGAATTTAATAAGTAAATTTTATTTATAACAATTATTTCAATGTTAAATGTATAATTTTCACAAAGTAAATTAGGAGGAAGATTTACACGTTAATCTCATAGCTTTTTGAAAAATACATTTGACTTACACTTTGTACAGATTTGCATTAAGAGCAATTTATTTTCTCCTACTTATGTAAGAACACCCTTTTGAATAGAAAACCTCCATGGGTATTTCACATATCTTTTATAATATTTTAGTTTTGTAATTTTTATGTTAATGAATTTTCTAAGTCACCTTCATAAATGTGTAAATCTTTTAATGAATAAGTTTAAAAAGTTATGTATAAGTTTTATAACAAATAAAATAAAAAATGTAACATGAAAATGAAAACTAAAAAATGATATGTCATTGGATAGATGATTCTATGATGAATTCACTAGTTGTTGTTGGGAAAAACACCCTACGGACTAGCAAACTAGGGTCAGACTTGCATGCAGATTTTGACAGAATAGAAACTACTTTTTTACCTACAACCCAAGATTTAAACCCTTTTTCACAGTAAATGCATGGAAAAGGACCACCAACCTTATTACCAGCGTTCGATGTAGATCCTCCGTTGCGCTTTGATTACTTACTTGCGCTGCTCCTTCCACAGATGACCTGCACTCAAGACAAACAACAACTATGCATGCATGCTACTTCTATACTCAATGGTTAGAAATCAAGCATAAATTAATCAAACCATAGACAATTCATGCATTGGGACGGGAAAAGTATTCTCTTTATTACTGAAAGTGAATCAACTTACAAAAAAGATGAAACCGGCCACCGCTCCTTGAACCTGATCTTGGGCTCCTCTTCTTCTGTCCTTCAACTGCTTTGCGTTAAATCTCCTTTGGCATGAGGAAAGGCTAAAGGGTTGGGACAATGGATTACGTAAATGGACAAAGTTTCTTTGCTATATTTTTTCCTTCTTCAAATAGTACCCCTACCCCTTCTTTTATAGGCTACAAGGAGATAGGGTTTCGGACAAACCCTCAGCCATGCATGGACGAGAGTTTCAGTTAACTGACCCATAGCTTTTTGTTCCATTGGAAACTTTCCTTTTTTCATACTTTGTTAGGTACATGCGGGCTGTTGTGAGTCATCCAGCATGCACACGCATGCAGTAATGGGTTAGGGCGCGTGGGCCTTGACACAAGAGGATTTTCAAAGAGTTGTTCAACAAAGTTTTGGCAAAGAAGGGATATGAATTGGCCTGATGCTAGGTAAGCACGTGTGGTGCAATTTAGGGTTATAACAGATGCCCCCTAATGTGTGAGGTCAGAAGAGCATCTGATGGCCGAAATACATTACCAATCTTTACTGACATGCCGAAGGATTGAGCCCAAGGATCAGGAACCAGGAGGTGTCGTCTGCAAAATAACAAATGTCTCACCGAGGCGGGCATACCCATGCTCGAGATAAAATAGAACCATGGCTACCAATCAAATACACTGTAGATCCATGTCAAATAACTATAAAAAGTAGTTGCGAATAATACACAGCGAAGGTACATCTCGAAATCGGAAAGATATACATATAGAGTATCCATCTTCCAGAAGTTGATTCAGCCTGATGGCTGGACTTCAAAGCTCGAGCAACAACTTCAAAATCTTCTTAAACTCGGGTAGGAGTGTAATATGAGTGTACAACTGCACTACCCAGAGGTCTTCGACGGCTCGTCGATTATGGACTTGATAATCTTGATGATCAGACTAAAGGCTTCAGTGATTTCGATCAAGGACTTGATTGGATGTTCAGGATGGCCGGGTATGCGGACAAGAGACATATTGCAGAGGGGTCGACTCAGGCTTGGTGACAAACTTCCCTTAGACAATAGCATGACAAGTGATAAGACTCAGGCAACATATATGTTAATCATAAGTCTACGAAGCAGGAAGCAACGCAAACTCTCCATATGTTTGGAAGAATAACCAAACGGTGGAGGACACAACTCTATATAGCGAGAAAAACTTCCTAAGGTCGTACTACATTCCATAGTATGATGATCAAATGAACAGATGTGCTTTATCCAAGGGCGACTCATTATGCTACCAATAAAGAAAATACTTTTCCCATCCTCTTTTCGGGGTATATTTGATTTTTTTGTTCTTTTCGATAATTTTGGAAAAAGAATAAAGGAAT
>SNQJ01S0214266.1:0-15664 GCA_010110895.2 Picea sitchensis | reverse complement strand
ACACTAATAGTGGCGAGCATATTCATCATATATAGTTTAATTCTTTATCCATAAATGAACGGGAACACAAATATGTACTTTTCAAAACTTTGGTACCTCCAATATCTTCTGCAAAACAAAAAATCTCACCCCACAAAGGTCTTGGTTGCGAATGGTTATTCAATCTCTTAAATTAAAAATACCATTCTAGCTCCAAAAACCTTCCCTCCTCTTCTCCTCCCCTAGTTCTCATATGCCCCGTATATCTAAACCCTCACAGAATTATTTAGAACTTCTAAAGATAAGCTCGCTCTACCCCATGGTTGGCGAAGGAGTCTACCAAATTCCCTACTTATCTGGAAAATGGTACATAGGCCAAAGTCGAAGATCCTTCAAATCGGATACGAAAAAATGTATATGTGACAACATTTCTAAGTCAAAAGTCTTTGAACACTCCTTCCACTCTAAGCATCAACAAAAATTCTTGCTTCTACACCCTACCATTCATTTAATCTCAATTGAGAATTTTTGGAATTTGAAAAACACGCAAATAATTTTAGTGGGATGATGACTATAAACTTGATCTTAGCAAAACCAACTATTCTTTGCTTAGTTTCACTATCTTTTTTCTCATTTTAATCTTCAACAATTTGAAATTTTTCCATATAGAAAATTTAAAAATCACCAAAATTATTCAAAATACAAAGCATTAAATATGCAAAAATGATTCAAAATGCAAAAACAAATAGAAACTTTAAAATGTTAAAATTATTCAAAATGCCAAAGCATTAAATCTTAAAAATTAATCAAAATGCAAAATGGTGTGTCTATGTCCTATTAAGTGTGGTAAAATACAAATGTTAAAGTGGGCCCGTTACAAAATAGTGTGTATGCCATTCTATTCTTTAAACATAAATATGAGTTTTTGAGTGATTCATGGGGTCTATTGAATATCGGGATGAATACTAGAAACAAAAATATGCTATGAGAACATCCCTTTGGATTTGTAGAAATGTCATTAGCAGTCCCGACTCTTTTGTGATTTTCCAAGATGTTAAATTTGAGAGATGGGTGAGAACAAACATAAAATGTGACTTCACATGGAGTCTGATAGAAGAAGAGAACCCACTACCATGGAAAAGTCCGTTGAGTGCTCAAAATAACCACCAAAGAATCTCCTATGACATTCATCGGGTTAGGAAGAGAAGAGGAGGTCCAAGATCCACTTAAAGTGAAAATACAAGACAAAGGAAAAGTTCAAGCCTCACACCAATATGCCCAAGACAAAGAAGATCATCAAGGAGACAGGTGAGAGGAAAATGGGGATATCCTTATGCAGTTAAATGAGTAATTCTTAGCAGAAATAGACCTTGAGAAACTAGAGGAGGCCCTCAATTGGAAATATCTGCACGCAATCCCTATAGATCAACTTAGAAAGGATCATAAGGTGTTCATGGATTCCTGTAGCTAGGCATAGCCATGAAGCCGATATAGGCCTGCATACAGTAAGTCACTTACCCGGCTCATCAAATAAGTAGGGAACTTAATGCTCAATTCATGCCAGGTTCAAAGGATCTGGAAGGGATACCTCCACCCACCTCCCAATCATCATGATGAATATATCATAGCCCAGAAACATCAAGGTTTAGATTTGAGGAGAATTTTGAGAAGGTGCTTCACATGGATTCATAGGACTCCACTTCTGAAGACTCACGATCTGCATGTGAAGGACAAGGACCACAGGAGGAGGAAGAACCTGAGGAGATAGTGCACAACAAAGGAGTGCAAGTATGGAGCATAGCACATTGTGAAGGCTGCTACAGGTGAGGCTATGGAAGTTTTCGGTGGCACGATGATGGAAGGTGACGAAGTCTTTGCGCCACCTCCCTATCTCGGTGTATGCTGGAACCATAGTGCACCCCCGCACACCTTTCTTCCACCCAGAACAATTGGTATTAGTGTTTGATCTGAGTAGCTAGATGATAGATCATGTTCATCGTGGGACACACATGCACCAATGCATCGATATGACGTATGAAACAATCTCCAATGCGACAGCAGGGAAAAAATGTCGGAAGCGTGCACGACCTTTTGCCCTACTAATTCGGAATAGATCGCACAACGAGACCCTTGCAAAGCTACTTTTGGTGCTAATTTGTAATTTCATGGCTTGGAGTTCTTCTCATTCTCATTATTCTATATTAGGTGTTTGATCATGGTGAGTCTAAACTTTTTTTGGTTTACTTTCAAGTTGATTCTAGTTTTAATTCCTTAGTTTTAATGGTTAGTGTGTAAGACTATAGGTGAGTCTAGTCTAGTTTCAAGTTGAGTCTTTTCTTAACCAAGTAATTCCTTATATTTTCTTAAGCTAGAATAAACTCAAGTTAGTCTTAGTGGACACTAATAGTGGCGAGCATATTCATCATATATAGTTTAATTCTTTATCCATAAATGAATGGGAACACAAATATGTACTTTTCAAAACTTTGGTACATCCAATCTCTTACATAAAAGTAAAAATCACCCACAAAGGTCTTGGAGTTAGAGAATGGTTGTTCTATCTCTTAAATTAAAAATGCCATTCTAGATCCAAAAACCTTACCTCCTCTTCTCCTCCCCTAGTTCTCATCTCCCCCTATATGTAAACCCTCACACAATTATTTACAACTTCTAAAGATAAGCTCGCTATACCCCATGGTTGGCGAAGGAGACTACCAAATTCCCTACTTATCTGGAAAATGATACATAGGCCAAAGTCGAGATCCTTCAAGTCATATGAAAAAGCATTATATGTGACAACATTTCTAAGTCAAAGTCTTTGAACACTCCTTCCGCTCTAAGCATCAACAAAAATTCTTGCTTCTACACCCTACCATTCATTTAATCTCAATTGAAAATTTTTGGAATTTGAAAAACATGCAAATAATTTTAATTGGGATGATGGCTATAAACTTGATCACTTGTAAAAACCAACTATTCATTATTTAGTTTCACTATCTTTTTTCTCAGTTTAATTTTCAACAATTTGAAATTTTTCCAAATGAAATTTAAAATCTTAAAAATTATTCAAAATGCAAAGCATTAAATCTTAAAAATTATTAAAATGCAAAACATCACTACTAGAAAAGGCCTCAACTCACTTTGCCAAATAGTGTGTATATATGTCCTATTCGTAAACCATGGCTACATATTGTTGAAATTGGGCCCACGTTACAATATGGCTCAATTTGGCAATGTAATAATAATAGTGTGTGTATACACGTCCTATTCGTTAACATAAATATATAATTTTTGAAGTGATTCATGGGGTCTATAAAAGGCGTCGAGAAAAACTCACTGAGCACAGTAGATCGCTATCCGAGCTCCTGCGCACAATAAATCGTTATCCGAGCTCCGACATTTCCCTCGTGCTCAGACAGACACAGACGAAGAAATGCCGGAGCTCGAGGGAAAAAAGTTGAGGTTTTAGCACAGATTTCGGACCCCCGGTTTGTTCTTCTAAGTTCTAGGGATAAGCTGGATTTTTTTAGGGTTTCTAGGGTATTGGCGAGGGATAAATTGACAATAGAAACCCAAAGTCATTGAAAGTGTTGAAGAGTTTGATGGTTTCCCAATGAAAATTGACGGGGAAGATTTAGAGAGTTCTCTGGGTTTCCAGTGGTTTGCGAATGTTCTTAGTCTTCAACCAACTAAGAACATTCCTTGGTTGAATTGGGTGGCCGGTTTCCAGTTGAATCTGAGGCTGTTTCATCCTTGACAATTTTTTTTTAGCATTTGGGTTTGGACATTAGGGTTTGGGATTTAAAAAACAACTCTCAAAATCACCCTTAAACAATAAAATACAAGATGTCCATTCTGCTGCAAAGCGATTCTTTGATAATAAGGGAAGTTTGGGTAGATAATCTGGTGGAGGAGTTTTCTTTGATTTAGGAAATTGTGGATGATTACCCATATATTGCCATGAATACTGAGTTTCCTGGTACAGTGGTAAGATCAGTGAGTAATTTCAAGACTCCCTCAGAGTTACGCTATTACAATATAAAGTGTAATGTTGATATACTTCACCTTATTCAATTAGGTTTGACTTTCTCAAACAAGGATGGGAAGTTGCCTAGCTACGGCACGGATAAGGATAAGTACTGCATCAGCAATTCAATTTTCGGGATTTCAATCCCGATAAAGATATACATACCATTGATTCTATTAAGCTTCTGCAGCAGAGTGGTAGTGATTTCAAGAAAAACAATGAGAAAGGAATGTGAATATAACCATTGAGGGAGCTTGAATGTCATCAGCATGGTTCAGATAACAATGTTCAACTGGGTCACCTTCCATGCGTGGTTATGATTTGGATACATCATTAAGAAACTTCTAAGCGGTCAAGTTGCCTCAAACACATCTGAGACTTCTTCAATTTGATAAAATTGTATTTTCCCATTATGTATGACATCAGGCACTTGATGAAGTTCCGCAATATTTAAGGAGGATTGAATAGGCTAGCTAAACTTTTGGATGTGGAGAGGATTGGGGTGTGCTATCAAGCTGGTTCTGACAGCCTTTGACATCTTGTGTATATAGGAATGTGAGAGAACAATATTTTGATGTCTCGGTTGAGAAATATGTAGGTGTGGTGTATGGTTTAGATTATGACAATGTGCAGTGTGTTCATTGAGGCCTTGAGATCGGAGATAAATGTCATGGACTCTATGTAATGCTCTATATGTTGTTTTTAGGTAATTAGAACATTGTTGTTTACTCATTTTAATTCAATGCTTAGCACTTGTTTGAGCTTAGTTAGATTGAGATGGATATTTGAGATGAGTATGGGCCCTGTATATGTTGCATGATATCAATTTTACTCTTATATGCTCCTGATGATAGTTCTTTGGTTTGTTAAACATACAGAATTAAAATGTGGAATTTTTGTACATGGATAACATTTCAAAGTTACGTTGTGAATGTATAATATATGCTAGGTATCATGTAAATAAACATACATTTCTGATTGAATGTCAATAAAAGTATATATTCTCATATGAAATTCACCTATGGGTCAACCAACTACGAGATATCATAATGGTTGTAGTGCAAGGTAACCTCCATGTCATAGATATCACGAATATAGCGTGTAGTTAAAGTTTACTTATCATTCGAATATTTCTATTATCTGTGGTAAGTTTGGTTTTGAGTATTAGAGGATGCATAGGTCTGACTCATTCTAAAAAATTGTGAAGTGCACTGTGCTTTCAATTTATTGTTATTTCACATCAATTATTTTAATATTTTATCTTTATTTAATTTTTTGTATAAAATCTAAATGATGAAGAGGTTGATGGCTAATAGCTAGATTGGTTGGAGAAGGGGATACATGAACTTTATAAATAGGAATAAGATGAGAGTTGTCCTCTCTCAACTCTCATCTTTTTCCTATTTATAAAGTTCATGTAAGACATATTCTCTTGTGACATTATTCTTAGTGAAATATGAAATTTTGTTTTTTTTTTGGAGTCATAGGCACATTAGAAAGGTTCTTGGAGATAAAGTGGTTGGGATCTAGTTTGATAGGAGGTAATTAGGTTGTTTACTTTCGGAAAACAAAGGAACTATTGGAATAATTTTCTATTTGACTACATCATAATTGATCACCTTCAGAAACCAAAAAGAACTTTTTTAGCATGTATTTGTTATGCTTGTGCTATTCCATTTAAAGGTAAATTTGGTTACATCATATCTTTTTAAACATGTGTGTATTGGTTATAAATTATTATTACATACCATCCACAAAGAGGTGCTACACTCTCATCTCTTAGTACACTTTTTTTTGCAAAATAAGCCTCTTAACTTATTAATATAAGGTGGGTTTAATACTTATTATTCATATGACTTCTATATTTTTGATTGGTGTTGAGTGTGATGCATTCTTTCAATGTATGTGTTTCATGCTACAACCCTATTCACAATTCATATAGTTTTATGGAAGTCAAAAATAGGGAGTTTTAGGATGTCCCCTTAAAATTTAATTATTTTCCCTTCCTCCAGAGCATTGTGATTTTTAACCTATGATTCTAGTTTGACCTTCACACATCCAAACTCAAAACCCTAATATCAACTTATTTGATATAGTCCCTTTAGTTCCTCTTCTAATAATTTGTACCTATAAGCTAGAAGTGGGGATAATGTCACCTTATTCTCATAACTCCTCTATGACTTGGACGATACTCATTTAAACAATGGTGATCTAAGCCTCAACCATTTTCCTCATCAAGTGACTAGATAAGTTATTTACCCACACACAGGTTATCATCACTAAGATTCTTGGCACCATTATATTTGAGAAGGGACCCAACCCTAGTTATTGGATCTAGATTTAGTGAGTAGAACTTCCTCATTGGTATGTGTAGGGAGAGTCCACATCTTGTGTGTGTGTGAATGGCCACCTATTTATCTTGAACTCACTCAGAAAAATGGAGTATCTCTCCTTAAAAATGTGAAGGAAGAGTGAAATTTCAAAATCACCTTGCAATTGCAAGGTGGTGTTTCAAGCTTGTGTTGGTGGTTGAAAATTCTTAGCTCATTCCCTCTATTGAATAATGTCTTCTAGTTACTATGTCAATATGGTGAAGAGAAAGAAGCACCAAGAATCCGAAGTAAATTATACCCCTCATTTCAATTTGGTAAGTTCATGTATGGGACCCTAAACACTACCAAATTCTTAGTAGTGGTCTATGCCCATAGGTTAGGGATGATATATGATCAAGTCATAGATAATTTTGAATTTATAAGTTTAATCAATGCCCATGTGTTATTTTTAATAATTCTTTTGAATTATAATTGGCATACGAAATGGTAAATGGATATATGAAGAGACAAGAATGAATGTGAGGAGACATTTTTTTGCAACTTGTTGGACTCATCATATATATGTGTATGTATGTGTGTATTCAACAAATTGAAAATAAATTTTTTTTGGAAATATATGGTTGGAGGGAAGATTGTGTATCCCAGAGTTCTAGCTTCTAAAGGTATTAGCCAAAAAAAAAAAAATATTTGTGGTGAAGAAATTGTGCTCAATTTGTTTCTTTCCTTAATATTTGATATATGAAATTAGTATTATGGAATGTACATTCTTTTAAGATTATATTTTTCTATTATGTTTTTCTTATGGCATGGTGAGTTAAGGGATGTGTATTTTTCGATTTTTTGGTTTCTCTAATATTGTAAATACATATAATGTTTTGTTATATATGGTAGCTTATTGTTCCAATTTTTTAACTACATTTCAATCACAATCTTTTTAATCATGCAAATTTGGTTATTTTCGAGCACCTAACTAACCCTATTAGAAAAACAATATAAAATAAGAAGTATATATAGTAAATAAATAAATAAGAAGAAATATGGTGAGATAACACTCAAAGCTTGATAATTTATTTTTAAGTGTAGATATTTTGATTTGATAGAAATCATCTAATAAATTCCATGGGAAATTAACATAGAACATTTTTCTTGCATCAACACAACATATAATTAACAAATCAATATCACTATAACATTAATGGGTATGTCAAAGGAGTTCATGGCCGAAAAAGTGGCAAGCAATGAAGTAGAACACAATGAATGGAGCCTTAGGTTTGGAGGTTGTATAATCTCCACTAGGCATGTCATGTGGGTTTAGTGGAAAGATCTTGTGCACATTCTTAAGAACAAGTGATTTCTCTTAGAAATGCATGTGCGTTCCTAATGGTACTGGTCATTAACACCACCGTCGGGCTAGTGTTTATATATTCATATAATTGAGGAAGATAGAGAGGGATATAGAGGAGGATCTTGTTGTTCGAGTATATTTAATTTATCATATTTTAACTCAATTTAGTTATTTATAATTTATTTTTTTTAGCTAGAATGAAAATAAAAAATAAATGTGTTGTATTTTAATTAAAAAACCAACCGGATTTAGATGCCATGGATTTTCAATTGCAAGATATATAATATGGTGCAACTTAGTTACAATGTAAATCACTCAGAAAAAATCCGAGAAGATGAAAACCCCAACCCACAACACCCAATCTTATGAATACTACAACCTTTCGTTTAGATTAATACGACATTTCAAAACCACAAATATTGTTTATTTTGAGGTATCCTAGAATTGAACAAGAACTACGATCGAACAAGAAAGACATATACATTGAATGGTGAATCCATCCCCAAATTCTTCAAAAATGTATGCATAGGTGGTGTAGGTTTTTT
This sequence comes from Picea sitchensis, assembly GCA_010110895.2. Taxonomy (NCBI): domain Eukaryota; kingdom Viridiplantae; phylum Streptophyta; class Pinopsida; order Pinales; family Pinaceae; genus Picea; species Picea sitchensis. The sequence goes on along the minus strand of SNQJ01S0214266.1, from coordinate 7,435 downwards.
TATAAACCTCTCTGCAATAGTAGGGAGGTTCTTTTATGTTTTGGGATAAAATTATGGGCTAAGTTTACTATGGGTGAGGATGTCAAATACTTTGGCATTGGAGAATTCAAGGGTGTGGGTCCAGGGTCCACATATGACTGAGAGAATTCCATGCATGACAATGTCTTAGGTCCTTGTCCCCTAAGAGGTGGTATTACCCCCATACCAAACATCCTCCTGTTGCATAGAGATTGCAAGAGGTAAAAATAACTATTTTATCATTAAATTGTAGCCTAGCCTAATTGATGGAACCTGTAGCTTTGTCCTATTATTGGCATTGATGATAGAGGGTTGGAGGTTCAACATGCATGGTAGATTATAGTGAGGAGACGGAACATGGATATAGTAGTTGTCCGTATGAAACTTATATAGATGCTAAAGCTGCGGGAATACATGCGATGGGCTTTTAGGGAATAGTGGACATCATCACTTCTCGGTGGAGGTTAGTATCGTAACACTCTTTATGTTCTTAACCATTATATATATGTTTTGTATTATGTGTAGTTATATCAATATTTCATAAAATATGTTGGTTTATAGTTGTTACATCCTAGCAGTAGACATCTTCCTAAGAAACAAATTTGATTGTAAAATAAACCTATCTCTTGACGGGAGTGGAATTAAATATAGGGGAGTTGTTGATATATCGACGAGAAGATTTAATTTCAAATGATGATGAGTTATATCTATGTGAGTTAATGAAAGAGGTGGATTGTAAAACATGGTCCCCTCAAGATCAAAAGGAAATATTTTTTGAGGAAGTGACAATAATTCTAATTTTTTTTCATAAAATAATATTTTCTATGGGAAACAAGGGATAAAAATGGGTGTTTGGTTTCCAATTTTGAAAAAAACAAATAAAGAGTAAGGTAAAGAATTAAATTTTAATCATGATATGTTCCTGAAAATCTCATTCTACAGGGAAAATGCAAAGCGTCTCTTTGCAAGGAAATTTTCAAAAAAGGAAATTCTTTCAAATTTGTCTTCTTTTCAAAAAAAGAGCCATTGTCCGAGAGGAATTTGTGTCAAGTTCTAATTAGGTTTTCCTTGATTTGTAAAAATTAGGTCTCTTAAAAGTTTCCCAAGAATCATAAAGATTCAATAAATTGTGGGGCCCTTTTAATTTGACTTTTTAGCCTTATTCCCAAAGAAAAATCCTAATATTCTTTTGAGGAATCTATACCAATTTCTTGCTTCAATTTTATTTATAATCTTATATCCAAGATCGAAGTCAATTGGATTTGTGGGGTGTATTGAATTTTCCTCTTTTTTGCTTATTACTAGTGCTTGGTTAATGTTGATTAACACTCTAATAATTTAAAATAAATCAATGCAATACCTAACCAAGAAAGAGATGGGGAAACAATGGCAGAAGTAATAGCATATACACTATGTTCAACAAAGAAAAGACGGACACTACTTCATGTTGTAAAATAGTTAACTTTATCTTAATTGTTAGAGTGTAACATTTGTGATTAATCATTTAATGTAACACAAAATGCTGAAATTTTAATATTAAATTCAGATTTTGTTTTTCCAAGGGAATTAACAAATTTCATCATTTTAATTAATTTTTAATATAATTAATAGAAACTTATCAAATTATTAAAAATTGTTATAAGGTAGTAAAATATTTTTTATAACAACCTCTCTTATATAGATAAAAGTAAAAATAAATATTTCAATCTCCGATATAAATAAAATATTTAGATGTCCTACTTCATTCAAAATATTTTATTTTTGTCAACTCTCTCTCTCTCTCTCTCTCTCTCTCTATATATATATATATATATATATATATATATATATACAAGGTAATTCAATGTAAAACATTTTTTATTCTCAAGATTAATAAGTGTTTTCACATCCGAGTATGTATGCATGAGATGTAAATCATAGAAATTCCATGTTAAATCAGATTTGTAAAGAATATACAAATCTAAATAAGTATAAGGAAAATGTAAAACTAAACAAAAAATTGAAGGATTTTTTATATAAAGAAAATATAAAAAAAAAAAAAAAAAAAAAAAAATTTTTTTTTAACTTTTTTTTTGTTTATTTTAAAAGAGTTTAAGAAACTATCTTAAAATTAACATCTTTTAAAATATATTTGATTAAAAGTTTATAAATTTTCTTTTAGCCTCATCCTTTTTATTGACGTTGTAATGATTTTAAATAAACAAAACATTAAGAAATATTTCTATTTTATGAATGATTTAAAATTAAACATGGTCACATATCTGTATATTATTGTTACAATGGTTTTTTAATCTCAAATAAGAAAAAGTGTATAGTTGTAAAATTTATTTTAAAATGTGACATAGATTAGTAATAATTATTTCAGAAATATAAATAAAACATCACATGTTTCTTCTATGTTGTTATTATTTCAAAACAGAAAATGATTAACAATTATAAAACTATTTTTAAATATGTAAAAGAATCGTAACCATTATTTCAAATAATAAATAAAACATTATACCTTCTTATTTAATATTGAAATTTAGCTTTTCAAGTCATCAAAATTAAGTTAAATTAAGAGTACTTATTTTATTAACTAAAGGGAAATAAAATTTATTTATTTAGAATTTCACTTTATAGTAAAAACAAAGCTTGTGGGGATGATGGAAGAAGAGAAGGGATGGAGCGACTAATGAAACCCTAGTGATCTCATGATTCCCTGAACGCTATAACTCGAGTATGGTCACACATGTTGCACAATTTGCGTTGGTATGACTAGACGACCTATAGCTAAGGGGTCGGGATGAGCCCAGAAAAGGGGGGGGGACCTCCTTGTATAATAACGTAACTTCAATTGATAGACTAGGAAAAAGAGACAAGAGACCCATCATTATCCGTTGTAGCACATGAGATAACAAGTCCTGACAGAGAGAAGTGACTCAAAAAAGGAATGGATGTGGAGCCAAACACGTCTCATCAAAGGAATCTTGAGGATGGGAACCAGGAAAGTGCATTCCCAAATATAAAAAACCTCCCAGATATCTGATAAGATAAGCGTGGGTGGGAAGACACACTCAGTTCATGAGAGAGTACGCCCTAATAGGAAAGTTCTTATGGCTCTGGCCGTCTGAGCGAGAATTGTAATGATGGATCAAATCTTAGTGGAACCCTAAAGGATACTACCAGGTTCAGCTTAGATGCAAATTTTTTTTCATGATTACATCCTATACCATCCCTACAAAGGAAAGGGACAAAATATTTGACAATGTGCCATTCTTATTCAACTCAGCAAGATTATTCCTACGATTGTGGATAGATAGGCTGCCTCTGACCAAGGAAGAAGAAGGATTTCACGATGGCCCTAGTCTCGATCAGGTTCTATTCCTTGCCACAGGAGTTATGGCTACAGGAAATACTTATGGTTATAGGAAAAAGAGTGGGGCGATACGTCAAATCATCAGAATCCACCAAAAAAAAAGAAACTACACCTCCTATTCCAAGATCTGTGTCTACATGGACATATCAAAGAAACATTACGAGGCTCAGTAACTCTGGAATATTGGGATGAATACTAGAAACAAAAAATATACTATGAGAACATCCCCTTTCGTTGCAAAAAATTCCATGAAACGATCCACCTCTTTTGTGATTTTCCCACGAATGTTGAGGCCCCAAAGATGGAAGAGAACAAACTTATAAGGTAAACTACCCACTGATCCTAATCAGAAAAACCCACCACTGAGAGAAGAAGAATCAGACTGATTACTCTGAAAATAACCACAAATATCCTATGACATTTCATCCGGTTGTGGAAGGCGAGGTCCAAGATCCACATGAGAAAATACAAGATAAAGGGAAAAGGATAAACCCTAGCACCAATATACTAGACAAAGAAGATCATCAGGAGACAAGTGAGAGGAAAATAGGGATACCCTTATGCAGTGAAATGAGAAAGACTTAGCGGACATAGACCTTGAAAAGAATTAGAGGAGCAGCAATCCCTATAGAACAAAGGCTCATAGGGTGTTCATAGATTCATTGGAAGCATAATGAATTAACAAATTTGAAAGCATGCCCCACATGAAAAAAAAGATGAGGCCATAAATCAAGTAGGGAACTTAATGCTCAAATCATCCGAGGTTCAAAGGATCTCGAAGGTATACCTCCACCTCCCCAATCATCCGCAGTGAATATCATAACCCTGAAACATCAAAGGCTTAGTTGGGAGGAATTTTTAGGAATTCCCTTCACATGGCTCATAGGGCGGCTCCACTTCTGAGGCTACCCCTATCTTTCAGTGTCCCTTGTGGGATGGAATACAGGAAGGAGGAAGACACAAAGATAAGCGATACCTTGTGAAAGGTGTGGAGCATAGGGCTGAGTGAAGGTTACTTCGGTGAGGCTATGGAAGTTTTGGTGCTTGCGATGATGGAAGGTGGCGAGAGTCTACCTCCTATCTAGATTTGTACGGAACCATGGTGTTCCCCCTACCCTTCTTCCATAGAACAATTGGAATTAGACGTCTGGTAGCGGATGGTAGATCATGTTCACGGTGGGACACTCATGCACCAATGCATAGATATGATGTATGATACATTCTCCAATGTGATAGCAGGGAAAAAAAATGTCGGAAGTGTGCACAACCTTTTTCCCTACTGATTCAGAATAGATCACACAACGAAGACCCTTGCAAAGCTCCTTTTGGTGCTAATGTGTAATTTCATTGCTTGGAGTTCTTCTCATTCTCTTTAGTCTATATTAGGTGTTTGATCTTGGTGAGTCTAAACTTTTTTTTTGGTTCACTTTCAAGTTGATTCTAGTTTTAATTCTAGTTTAATGGTTAGTGGCATTTGAAAACTATAGGTGAGTCTAGTCTAGTTTCAAGTCAAGTCTTTTCTTAACCAAGTTATTCCTTATCTTTTCTTAAGCTAGAATAGACTCAAGTTGGTCTTAGTGGACACAAATAGTGGCGAGCATATTCATCACATATAGTTTAATTCTTTATCCATAAATGAATGGGAACACAAATATGTACTTTTCAAAACTTTGGTACCTCCAATCTCTTATTCAAAACAAAAAATCCCACCCCACAAAGGTCTTGGTTGCGAGTGGTTATTCTATCTCTTAAATTAAAAATACCATTCTAGCTCCAAAACCTTCCCTCCTCTTCTCCTCCCTAGTTCCTCATACTTTATATCTAAACCCTCACACAATTATTTGGAACTTCTAAAGATAAGCTCGCTCTACCCATGGTTGGCGAAGGAGTCTACAAAATTCCCTACTTATCTGGAAAATGGTACATAGGCCAAAGTAAGATCCTTCAAATCGCATATGAAAAAATGTATATGTGACAACATTTCTAAGTCAAAAGTCTTTGGACACTCCTTCCACTCTAAGCATCAAAAAAAAATTCTTGCTTCTACACCCACCATTCATTTTAATCTCTCAATTGAGAATTTTTTTGAATTTGAAAAACACCCAAACAATTTTTGAATTGGGATGACTTCAAACTTGATCACTTGTAAAAACCAACTATTCATTGTTTAGTTTCACTATCTTTTTTCTCGTTTTAATTTTCAACAATTTGAAATTTTCCATGTAAATTTAAAATCTTAAAACTTTATTCAAAACTACAAAGCATTAAATGTCATTAAAAATGAGAGTTCAAAATGCAAAAACAAATAGAAAACAAAATATTCAAAATATATACAAAGGAAATGCAAACATTAAATCTTAAAAATTATTCAAATGCAAAATGGTGTGTCTATGTCTATTAAGTAGCTAGTAAAAATACAAAAATCAAATTGAATTTACGTTACAAAGATAGTGTGTGTACAAGTCCTATTCTTTAAACTATATAGTTTTGAGTGATTCATGATTATTGAATATCGGGATGAATACTAGAAACAAAAAATATCCTATGAGAACATCCCCTTTCGTTTGAAAATGTCATTATACGATCCCGACTCTTTTGTGATTTTCCCGTGAATGTTGAGGCCCCCAAAGATGGTGAGAACAAACATAAATATGACTTCACTGGGTCTGATCTGAAAAAGAAACCCACCATGGAAGAAGAATCCAGACAGTGCTCCGAAGATAACCACCAAAATCTCCTATGACATTCTAAATCAGTTGTCTTGGGCATATTGGTGCGAGGCTTGACCTTTTCTTTTGTCTTGTATTTTCTCTTTAAGACAAAGGAAAAGGTCAAGCTTCGCACCAATATGCCCAAGACAAGAAGATCATCAAGGAGACAAATGAGAGGAGAATGGGGATACCCTTATGCAGTAAAATGAGTAAGACTTAGCGGACATAGACCCTGAAAAACCAGAGGAGGTACACAATCCTATAGATCAGCTTAGAAAGGCTCATGTAAGGTGTTCATAGATTCCCTTTGCATGGCTAGAGCACTTAGCCATGAACCCGATATAGGTGAAAAACTGCATTACAGGGGGAAAAGATGGGCCATAAATCATACCGACTCATCAAAGTAGGGGCAATACTCAAGTCGTACCCGGGTTCAAGGATCTCGAAGGGATAAAGAAGTAGGGAACTTAATGCTCAAGTCATGCCAGGTTCAAAGGATCTCGAAGGGATACCTCCACCCACCTCCCCAATCATCATGATGAATATCATAACCTGAAACATCAAGGTTTCGTTGAGGAGGAATTTTCGAAGGAATTTCTTCACATGGATTCATAGGACGCTCCACTTCTACAAGGCTACGATCTTTCCACCGTCGCAGCGAAGGACAAGGACCCTGGGAAGGAGGAAGGAGCACAGGGATAGTGCACAACAAAGGAGTGCAAGTATGGAGCATAGGACAGAGTGAAGGCTGCTACAGGTTAGGCTGTGGAAGTTTTGGGTGGCACGATGATGGAAGGTGGCGAAGTCTTTGCGCCACCTCCTATCTCGATTGTACTGGAACCATGGTGTGCCCCCCCACCCTTCTTCCACCCATAACAATTGGAATTAGTGTTTGATCTGAGTAGCTAGATGATAGATCATGTTCATCGTGGGACACTCATGCACCAATGCATCGATATGATGTATGAAACATTCTCCAATGCGATAGCAGGGAAAAAATGTCGGACGTGTGCACGACCTTTTGCCCTACTAATTCGGAATAGATTGCACAACGAAGACCCTTGCAAAGCTACTTTTGGTGCTAATGTGTAATTTCATGGCTTGGAGTTCTTCTCATTCTCATTATTCTATATTAGGTGTTTGATCATGGTCAGTCTAAACTTTTTTTGGTTCACTTTCAAGTTGATTCTAGTTTTAATTCTAGTTTTAATGGTTAGTGTAAAGACTATAGGTGAGTCTAGTCTAGTTTCAAGTCGAGTCTTTTCTTAACCAAGTAATTCCTTACCTTTTCTTAAGCTAGAATAAACTCAAGTTGGTCTTAGTGGACACTAATAGTGGCGAGCATATT
>SNQJ01S0214264.1:0-15664 GCA_010110895.2 Picea sitchensis | reverse complement strand
AAACATAAGTTTAATTAAAAAAACATAGTTGTAGAAATAAGTAACTCATTATCATTCATTTCGTGTTTAAGAAACATACTGTTAAACAATTGTCAAATTGACATATCAAATCATGATAAAAAAAAATTGAAAAATAGTCATTAGAAAGATAACACAATTCTTCACAAGTTTTGTTTTTACTGTAAAGTGAAATTCTAAATAAATAAAATACTTTTATATGTCGGAAGTTGAATAACTTGTGAAAATACAATTTTTTTTGTCATAAAACAAGCAAAAGTGTAACCCACCTTCATGATTTCACCCCAAAGAGGTATGCATTAACAATAGGGATCCTAGACAAAGATTGTCTCACAATGGATTGATTAAACCATTTGTAGAAGATGCACTCACCAAATAAGGAAGGACAGGTGATCAATTTTTAACATATCCTATCGTTAATGAACAATCGGGGGAAGAACCATAAGTTGCATGCTATAGAACTCAACAATTTGAGGCTCATTTTACAAAACTGTGAATAACACCCTTTTGGAATGTTGTTGCAAATCATGATTTTGTCTTTTCTTGAGCACAACCTAGGATCAATGACAAGTGGAAAAGGATTGAAGTAAAGTTAACATTAGAGAAAATTTCCTCCAAAAATGCTATTTATAAGAAAACATATGTTTGTTGAATTGGAAATTCAATAAACAATAGAATTTTAAAGAATTGAGTGATGATAATCGTTGAGTTGGATATTTTTTCATAAGAAAAATGACTTATATTAGATAATATAATAATCTGTTACAAAACTTTCAAAATTTCATATCTCATCAACATTTGATGTTGCATTACAGTCAAGGATTACATCATATCTTATCAAAACTAGTAGAGCTAGGAAGCTCTATAATAAAGTCTTCAGAAAAGAAAAAAAAATCCTCTTTGTGCTGATCAAAAATAACAATATCTTTATCCAAGGATCTGTATAGTTAAGCTATGTCTAATCTATCAAAAAAAATCGCATGTTCTTCTTTAACTACTACAAAATATAAACCATATTCCTCAAGAGTTAATGCTTCTTTTGAAAGTAGATCGACTTCCTTGTTGAAACTGCTATAAATATGTTGAGCATTAAGCTGTGAAAAATTCTTGCTGAGATCTCTAATATTTTTCATCCAGGGCTGCAAGGAGACCACCTGTAGATTGTTTGCATTATTAAACCAGTCAATAATCACTTATGAGTCACCTACCAACTGCAACCTTGTTACCTTTTTAAAATGAGCAAATTATAAAATACACCACAATGTTAGTAGTTCAGCCTTGGTATTAGATCCACTACCACAATTCATTTTGATTCTAAAAGTACCCAACACTAGGCATTTTAATATAGCTCCTGCTCCACATATCTCCCCCCTTTCTTGTGAAGCACCATCAAAAAAAACCACATCCAGGTCCCAAAAAAGTAAAGGTGGTCTATCAATCCTCCTATCCTTCATGATGTGTCCTATTTTTATTTATCCCAGATCTTGTAAAATGTTGGTACAAACTCTGTCCCTATTCCTGAGTCTATCTTCAAAGATAGCAAGGTTTCTATGTTTCCAGATCTCCCAACAAATTAGACATGAGATTTCTAGTCTGTCTCCCTTCCTTCTTTTCCAATTCAAAATACAATCACTAACATGTCCTCCTTCCCAAACACCATCACATTTTAATTCCTTAAGTATTAAATTCCAAATATCTTTAGTAAAGTTACAATCCACAAATAAGTGATACATTGTCTCCTCACATATCCCACAGAGAATACATCTGCTAGGGCCATGAAATCCTCTTTTAACTAAGTTTTCCCAAGTTATAATTCTTTGTTCTAACAGTAGCCACATAAAAAGTTTAATTTTTAATGGCAATTGCCATTGCCAAAGATCATTATACCAGAAAACAGGTGTGGTCACTACATCCTCTAACATTTGTACTTCATAGGCTTTGTTTGCACTTACTTGTCCACTTTTGGTATCCCAGGACCACAATAATAAATCTTTATCATTAGTCAGTTCAATACCCAAACTTACTAAACCTTTTACATAGTTATTCCATTCATCATCCATGTCTCCTTCCAATCTTAAAACCTCTGCCTTTATCCACCCTGTTTGTCTATCATTATCCAAATCCATAGATTTTACTTGTGCCAGGAATTCTAAACCTAGATCCTTTAGTTTTGAAATAAGATTCCTTGAGATTTGATAAAAGTTATGTGACCCAACCAAGGGATCAGTACCAATTATGAAATCCCTTCCATCTTCTGGTTTCTAGGCTAGCCAATCATTTAAAATATTTAAAGACAAAGTAAGAGCCCTCCAAATATTAGAGCCAAAGTTGAGTTGGATATATAAAAGTCAAGGATGATTATGTGTTATGTTTCTATTTAACAATATTTAACCATATGTACAACTCAATTTAGTTCTCTTAAGATCTTGGTGAGACCGTCTTGAGATATGTTTAATATCTTTGAAATACTCAATATGAAATATTTTATATTATTAATATTTTAGTTATTTATTATATGATATCTATTATCATTTATTTATTATATTTCCATTATATATTAATAATCTGTTGTTATTATTATATTATTATTATATAGTTATTAATTTGTAATATTATATAATATTTAATTAGTAGTTATAAAGTTGTAATATACTTATTAATTTAGTATTATATAGTTTTATTTTTTATATAATATTAAATTTGCATTTACATTAGATATAATAAACAATAATAAGTATATCCTTTTTACATATTCACATTTGTATTATAATATAATAAACTATAATAAATATATCCTCTAATATGTCTACTACATTCACATTTATATTATAATATAATCAATTATAATAACTATATCCTTTAATAAGTAAGTTACATTCACATTTGTATTATAATATAATAATTTATAATAAGTATAGATTTTTCCTATCTATTTATCCATAGTATTGTTTTATTATAGTTATTAATTCATATTATATCATGATGATTGTATTATATATTTACGTCGATAGGCGTCCCCCTTATCATACTTGCTCGATTAATCATCCTTTTAATTACTAAATTTAATCTGATGGTCAGAAATTCAAGATGCTGGCATATTCTTCGTCTTACATTCAAATGGATGAATGAGATTTGTGTAATTAACTCTCTTGCATTTATTAATTCATCCGTTTATCATATTTACTTTTTCACTTTTACATAACATGATTAAATTTTTACTAAATCAACTTATCAAATGCCACGAATCATAATTAAGCAAATCCAGAAAAAATTACTTCAGATTTAACATTTATATTTACATTACCTTTTTACATTTTACAGTAATAATTCTAATGTCATGTGTCATTATATCAAACTTTACCGTGGGGCGCTCTAAAAAACTTTACCATGGCCCACCTGTTTTCTTTCATGCCTGTGCTTATGTTTCATGAACTCATGCCTGCGATCAAGCCAAACGTGGAATCCGCATGATGACACCGGCCATGCAGCGCCACATCCAAACCTGGCCAAAATTAAACGTATGACACTTGCGATCAATTCTTTGGTCTGTAATTCGTGGTGAAGTAATTACGAGAGACAATAAGTAAGTATGTATTTTGAATAGCCCGTATTATAATATGTATAAAATGATTCATTTCCGCGTTTCGTTATTTACCAAGCGCGCATGGCTAACCTGGATGTCAGGTTTTGGTGGCCTTTGATATACGCCTTTATTGGATCCGTTTCACAAGATGTATCGGTCGTTTCACTATGCCACGAGAGGCCAGAGAGAGGAGTGGATTAGCCTGTCGTTTCACTATGCCACGAGAGGCCAGCCATTTCACTATGCCACGAGAGGTCAGGGAGAGGAGTGGATTTGCCTGTATATTGTGTTTACGTGTAGTAACGTTTCTAAGGCATGTTGAAAATTTATCTTTGCGTAGATTTTCATGACGTGACAAGAAGAGAAGTGACAATACATATAGGTGACCATTTCTTTATGTTTATATTATTACATATCAAGAGAGGATACCATTGTTGATTTCTAACACAATTCGTGTGCAGCAACAAAAGACACAGGAGGTTGATTACGAATTTTCGCTGAAACACATTGAGGTATATTAATATTTGTTTTCTATGAATTGATATGCACCTATTTTCTATGAATTAATATCTGTTTTAATATTAATTGATATGCGCATGCGCCTGTTTTCTATGTTCAGATTTAAATGCGCCTATTTTTTATGTTCAGATGTATATGCTTTTAAATAAGTGATTTCTACTACAACTATTCTGCATTAGTAAAGGACAAAAGAGGTCGTTGGCACTGCATCAGTAAAGGACAAAAGAGATCAGTGGCAAACAGATTGAGGTAGGTTGATATGTATCTCACTTGATTTTTCACAGTTTTATGCGTTCACACTTCTGCAATCTTAGACTGTACATCCTGCGATTAATTTTTGTTTCAAATTTTGGTTGGTTCTTACCATTTTTCCTTTTTAATTTTGGGACGGGAAGCCTAGCGATGGGGAATTCAAGTGCAGTACAACGAAAATAATCGAAACACATGAATGTATCGTATTCCAGGCACCTTTGCAGTTACGGGGGTTAGATATTTATGCTCCCCTCCAGAATATTCCAGAGTCCATCGGGCAGCTAAAGCACCTGGAACGGCTTGTGGTCACTCGTGGGGGAGAATTTTGTCCTTTGTTGAAACATTTACCAGAGTCCTTGGGTGATCTAACAAACCTAGAACACATTGATCTTTCTTATTGCGGTAATTTGGAAATTCTTCCAAGTTCCTTTGACAAATTGGAGGACCATTTCTGGTATTCATTTTATGTTTGGGTTAGCTTTATGCGTTCACACTTCTGCAATCTTAGACTCCACATCCCGACACTTTCTGTTTCAAATTTTGGCTGGTTCTTACCATTTTTCCTTTTTAATTTTGGGACGGGAAGCCTAGCGATGGGGAATTCAAGTGCAGTATAACGAAAATAATCGAAACACATGAATGTATCGTATTCCAGGCACCTTTGCAGTTACAGGAGTTAGAGATTTATGCTCCCCTCCAAAATATTCCAGAGTCCATGGGGCAACACCTGGAACGGATTGTGGTCACTCGTGGGGAGAATTTTGTCCTTTGTTGAAACATTTACCAGAGTCCTTGGGTGATCTAACAAACCTAGAACACATTGATCTTTCTTATTGCAATAATTTGGAAATTCTTCCAAGTTCCTTTGACAAATTGGAGGACCATTTCTGTTATTCATTTTATGTTTGGGTTAATTTGTAATGCTATAATTTCATTTAATATTCAATACGGTATCCTTTAATATGCTTTCATTGTACTACATTTTTTATATTTTATGCATATATAAGTAAATGATGCATATATATAAAAAAAAAAAAAAAAATGATGCTTTCAACTTTAGAATTGATTAATGTATAGATTATTATCTTAAATATATATCTTTGAAGTATTAACAGCACAAAAACCCTCGAGATATTCCGTGTTCAAATAGGTACCTAATTAATAATATGCAAGTTCCATCTGCTTGTTTTGTAACATCTGATCAAAGTGGATGACTGTATAGTCTTTGTATTTATTGCCTGGATCTCAAAGCTTTAAACTCCAATGAATTCATAAAGTATATTTTAAAACAATTTGGTGAGTGAAAGAGAAATGGAAAACTTCATTTTTGGAACATCGTATCCTGGAAAGATTGGCATCCACTCATCAAGAGAATTTCTTTACTAAAATCAAGCCATGATCCCAAGTTTTCTATTAGGTTTTTTAAATGGTTACGAATACATCAGTTTTTAAAACACAACATATTTTTAGGTTTTTTAAATGATACTAGACACATCAGTTTTTTAAAACACAATATATTTTTAAGTTAATGCATTCATAAATATATTATCTACTAACTACCATTATGTCATGGGCGAATCTTGAAAAAGAGAGATTATTTGAAAATGAGAGATTATGCCAGGCTGGCGGAATGTGGGATGTGCATGTTGAATGGGTTGTTTGTAATTTATGATAGGATAGAAATGACATGCAATGCATTTCATTAATATGAAATGCTACAGCTTTGGGTTCGCTTGATCTTTCATGTTTTAGGTTAATCGATTTGGTATGCAATGCTTCCCTAATATCTTCCTTCAACATTTTATATTTTCATTTAATATGATTAATATGCCGACGGTCTTGTTCAAGACCACTTTATGTCTAAGCACTGTATTTCACATAATTCTCTACTTCTAATATTCAATATGGCATCGCTTAATGCTTCATCAGACTACATTTTGGTATTTTATATCTATATATATATATATATATATATATATATATATATATATATATATATATATATATATATATATAATTTTAGAACATGTTAATATATGTACCACTCCAGAAATGTGTACTCCAACACACAAACCTGTACTCCATTAAAAAAATGGAGTCCAAATTATGCCAATCACCCACTTTGGCTAATATTAAGAACGATGACATCTAAGTTTGTATATTAAGAGAGAGTGATCATGAGTGGTCGAGCGAACTTCATTTCACCAAGTGGTGCTTTTCAATTTTGTGGCATGGGTAGTGTTTTCAACTTTGTTTCACTTCTTTCACTTTTGCTCTTATATTTCATAGGGATTCTTTGTTATTTAGATGTTTCACATTTTTCAAACATATTTTTAAATTTGTTTAGTTAAATAATTAGATTAAGATAGCTTTATAATTCCAAGATAAATTTGTAAATGTTTATATAACCTATTAATGTTCCCACCCTATTATATATTTTATAGATTTATTTTTCAAATTTGAAATTGTTTAATAGATTAATATACATTAATAGTGTAATGCATTAATATATCAATCATTTTGCATTAATATATTACACAGTGAAATTGGTTCAATTAATAGTATAATATATTACTATATTTTAATTCTACATTAAGTAGCCAAAAAATTTAAAAATAAATTAATTAAGATAAATTTGTTCAATTCTGCTTATAATGTTTATATATTCATTTTCAGCCCACATATTGTAGACTTATTTTTCAAACTTGAAATTGGTTCAATTGAATAATATATATTAATAATGTACACACAGTTCAATTCAATATATTAATAGTTCAATTGATTCAATTATGTAATGTATTACATTTAAATTTATTAAGTAGCTAAAATAATTTAAAAATAAATAGATTAAGATAGATTTATAATTTCTACATACATTTATTTTTCCCAATTTCATTATATTATATAGATTTATTTTTTCTTCAAATTTGAAATTGGTTCAATTGATTAATATATTAATAGTGTAAATGTATTAATAGTTCAATTCATAATAATAGTTCAATTGGTTCAATTAATATATTAATAAGCAGTAATGTGAATAATATATGCAAATTTATTAAGTAGCCACAAAATAATTTTAAAAAAAAAATAAACAGATGAAAATATATTTATAATTCCAAGTTTATAATGTCTATACATTTATTTTCCTCTCATTATATTATATAGATTTATTTTTCAAATTTGAATTGGTTCAATTGATTAATATATATTAATAGTAATGTATTAATACCAATTAAAATATTAAATAATTCAAATGGTTCACTAATATATTATTAGTGGTTCAATTAATAGTGTGTAATGGGATAATATATTTTAAATTTATTAAGTAGCCAAAACAATTTAAAAAATAGGATTAAGATAGATTTATAATTCCAAGAGTTAAATTAATATATTAATAAAGAAATTGGTTCAATTAATAATGTAATGTATTGTAATATATTTTTAACCCTATTAAGTAGCCAAAATAATTAAAAAATAAAGGATTAAGATAGATTTATAATTCCACGTTTATACATTTATTCTAATTTCTATTATATTATATAGATTTATTTTTCAAATTTGAAATTAGTCTAATTGATTAATAATATATATTAATAGTGTAATGTATTACTAGTTCAATGTAAAATATTAATAGTCTAATTGGTTCAATTAATATATTAATAGTGAAATTGGTTCAATTAATAGTGTAATGTATTAAGTCCCCGAGGTGTAGGGCAATTTAAGATCTGGAGTGTGTTGTTAAGCCACTGATGTTAAAGTCACTCTGCTCAAACCTGCTAGACAAAAAATCCGCAACCATGTTAAGGGTTGGTGTGGGTCTCCCGTGCCTGCATCCTAGTGATTTCATCAGCTTAGATGCCCCCGAAGCCCATGCGTTTTTCAAGCCACGTGTTAATCGCTGTCACTGTGTTCCTAATCCACTAACAAACAAAACAAAAAATAGTGTAAAGATAATATATTTTAATTCTATTTAATAAATTTAAAACAAAAAAAAAAAAAATAGATTAAGATAGATTTATAATTCCAAGATAAATTTTTAATATTATGTAAAGTTTTGTTTTATATGTATGAAAGGTTCACATAGTGTTATAATATGGAGATTATGTATTTCAAATTGTTTTTACTAATTTGTATTTTACCATACATTTTAAGAAAAGTATATATCATTTTATACAAAGTAAAAGATGATTCCATACATATAATTGTGACTAACATTTCCCTATCACACTATGACTAACATTTCCCAATGTCACAAGGTTATGAACTTTTTCGAAAGTGTCGAATAAATAAAAATTAGATGCTACCATTATAACACTATTTTCAACGCCGCAAAACATAATTCTACACTGTGTGAAGGGTTTCCAAACATTGCATTATGATGAACATTCCCTATGTCGAGACAGATGAACATCTCAACGCCCCAATGTGACTTACTCATTTCCCAACGTTTCCATTGTGACAAGCATTTTCCATTGTCACAGCAGACGCAATTTAATCTTTGTTATGCAATGTTTGGAAAAGTATAAATCATTGTCTCAAAAGTAAAACATGATTCCATAATATCCTATTGATTAACACTTCCATTGCATTATGATGAACATTTTCATTACATTGTGACTAACCATTATGATGAATATTTCCCTACATCACATTCCCCATCTACATTTCCCCATCCGTCAATGTGATGACCATTTCAATGTCGACAGACAAACGCTTTCCATCACCGTGACAAAAATTTCCCTTTGTTAATACCGTCCTAGGGAAAAAAATGTAAATCATTTTCTAAAAAGTAAACATGATTCCATACATCTCATTATGATTAACATTTCCATTGCATTATGATGAACATTTTCATCACATTGTAACACAATATCATTATGATGAACATTCTCTACATCACATTCTCTCATCAACATCTCAACATTGCAATGTGTGATGACCATTTCTAATGTCATCACATTGTGACAACGTTTCCATCACACGTGACAAAATTTCCTTTGTTATCAATGTCCCAGGGAAAATATAAATCATTTTCTAAAAATTAAAACATGATTCCATACATCTCATTGTGACTAACATTTCCAAACATCGACCGATGAACATTTCCCACTGTCAGTGGATGTGGATGAACATTTTCGAACGCCACAATGTGACAAAACAGTTCTTGACGCCACATTCTAACGGCCATTTTCCCAACGTCACAAAACTAAAAGATGATTATACATTGTTTCAAGTGTTTCCAAACATTGCATTATGATGAACATTTCATCACGTGATTGTGATGAACATTTCCCAACGCCGCAATGTGACGACCACCATTTCTCAATGTTGCATTGTGATGAATGTTTCCCATAGTCACAATGTGATAAACATTTACCTTGTTATCAATGTCCTTAGGGAAAAATATAAATCATTGTCTAAAAGTAAACATGATTCCATACATCCTTACCTCGACTAACATTCCATCAGACATGGTGTGAACATTTCCATTGCATCATGACTAACATTGCATTATGATGAACATTTCCCTACGCCTCACAGGATGAACATTTCCAAGTCTAATGTGACTTAATTATTTCCCAATGTCGACAGGATCTAATGTTTCCCATCGTCACAAGGTGATGAACATTTCCATTTTGTTATCAATGTCCTTTGGGAAAAATATAAATCATTGTCAAAAGTAAAACATTATTCCATACATCTCAGACTAACATTTCCATTGCATTATGATGAACATTTTATCATTATGATGAACATTTCCCACGGCCGTGATTCTCAATTTAACATTTCCCAACACGAATGTGACCATTTCCCAAATGTCGATTATTGTGATCTAATGTTTCCCCATCATCGCCACAATGTGACCTAACATTTCCCTTTTGTTAATAATGTCCTTAGGAAAATATAAATCATTGTCCAAAAGTAAAACATGATTCTATACACTCATTTTGACTAACATTTCCATTACATTATGGTGAACATTTCCATTGCATTTCAGACTAAACCTTACTATATGATGAACATTTCCCTATCGCAGGGATTTAACATTTTAATACGTTAATGTGACGACCATTTCTCAATGTCGACAGACGAATCGCTCTATCAATGCAAGGTGATGAACATTTTCGTTTTGTTAATAATGTCCTTGGGAAAATATAAATCATTGTCCAAAACTAAAACATGATTCCATACATCTCACTAGAATAACATTTCCATCAGATTGTGACTAACATTGCATTAAGGATGAACATTTCCCTACATCACATTCTCACAAACATTTCCAACGCCTAATGTGAAGACCATATAACCCACCACAAACTCATGGACAAACCTATTCCAACACCATAATGAGAGAAACAAAAACCCATCATCGTAACTTGATAAACATAACCCACGTCATTTGATGAAGAAAATTTGATGTCGCAATGTGATCAACAAAACATCAGATGTCGAATAAGCCTAAACAAACTGACGGCTAAGCAGTAACATGTAGTGGTTCCATAGTAAACTATGGTTAAAAAATAAGATGGACCCACTATAATCATATCAACATGGTCAATGAAGTTTATCCATGGGCATAGTCAACCATAATAAATTCACCAACCATAGCTAAATCCATGGTCATGGTCAACCAAGACTCCAACCATGGTGAAGGACAATCACAATCAACCATAAGCAACCTTTCCTTTCCAAATCCAACCAACATCTACCAAAGTTAACCATTGTTGTGGTCAACCTTTATAAACCATGGTCATGGTCAACCATAGTCAACCATAGTCATTGTCAATTACGGTATTAATGTATTACTACTTTAATAATGCATTTATTAGGATTAATACTTTAAAATGCATATATTAATGTATTATTATTGTTATAGTGCACACATTATTAGTGTTTTAATAATTTAATATGTTACACCATACATTAATGTATTACGATTTAATTTTCACATTAATGTAATAATGTATTATTATTGTATTAATACTTTTATTAATGTATTAAAGTCAATGCATTACTACCTTATTAAAGTATTATTAATGCACCACTTCATCATCTCTTTATTAATTATTTAATGTATTAATATTAATATTAATATTTTAATGTGTATTAATGTCATTCACAGTCACACCATAAGAAACAATGATCATGGTCAACATATTCAACCGCAACATTTAAAATCAGACATGTATTTTAATGTATTAATAATTTATAATGTATTAACACACTAATAATATATCAATATATTAATTAATTAATACATTACATCATTAATCCATCAATCAATCAATTAACACTTTAATTCACAGACTAATGTAGATCCATACCTTAATCATAAGTTAACCCCATTTCCAGCATTAAAGTAATACATCATCATATTAATAATAACGACGACACATACACGTCACATTGACCATGCATTATCATAATAACTATGATATCACATTAATTGTTCTTTAACATAATCATTAATAATTATACATTTTAATGCATTAACACCAATATTATCACACAATTTCAATAAATGTTTTACACTATTAATGCACATTTTAACACCATTAACATTTTTATTACTCTCTTAATCACTTTAATTTCAATATAATTTTATTAACATACTTCATATTTTACCTCTCTATTTGCTAAACTAATTTTATGCATTACATTAATACACATATTATACACACACACATATTGAATTTTTATGCATCAGAAAGGTACTACACTAATTAATACATTAAATGCCATGTTATTACACATAATGTGTTTCTCCTTTACTTTATTTTATATTTTACATCTTTAATGTACATTATTTAGGGAATGTCTTATTACTTTTATTATTTTAAATATAATGCAATATTTATTATCATTATTAACTTTATTAATATCTCTTTATATTTACTATTTTATTTTGCTAAATTTATTTATAACCTATGAATTAATTTTGATTTTCATTCTAATAATATATTTATTTTGTTTTAACTTATTTTATTTATATATTATTTTTATAAATAATTGTTATTTAACATTTATTTTATTATTGATAACTAATCGATAATTAATCATTTACTCTATTATTAATTCTAATGATCTAATTCCTAATTCCTAATTTCTAATTTCTAATTAATTAATTTTATTAATAAATAATAATTTTAATTATTTAATAATTATAAATAAATAATTTCAATTGATTATTATTAAATCTTATTATTAATTGATTATTACTTAATTCTTTTAATAATTTTATTAATAAAATTATTACATATATTTTATTATTATTTTTAATAAATTATTTAATTAATAATAATACTAACTTAAAAATTAATACTCATTTTTAAATAATTCTTAGTAATTACTAAATAATATTTTAATAATTACATTTAAAATGTATAAATGTGTTCATGGTTGTAGTCATACATGCCTGTCTAGATCAACTGATGTGTGGAGCACGCTGACCAAGCACTAATAATTTTAAAGGACTAATGAAAATGGTTGTCGATTCACAGAGCACAACCAATCAATGTGCTGATTGATTCAAATGAATTAAATGGGCTACAACTATATAACCAATGTACAATACATGAACTATAAAATCTTACTGCACTGGTACAATTGAAATTCACTCGCCACGGCTCTCCACCTGGTAGAACTCATGGCTCTCCACCTAGAAACACATGATTTAATTTAAATTCACTCACCACGGCTCTCCACCTGGTAGAACTCATGGCTCTCCACCTAGAAACACATGATTTAATTGAAACTAGGCCATACTGGCATAACGCCATTTCACGTTTCACATCCCAACTAACCCGCCGCAACTCAAACGTGCCTGGCAATTAGATGGTCCATTTCACGTTTCAAGTCCCAACTAACGCCCGTCACAACCCAAATGTGCCCCAAATATATATAATACGTGATATCACATTGAGGTGGTGCCTTCTAATCAACCAAACGTAGCAATAAACCTTGTTAATTACTTAATCGTGGCAATCATATGGTTGGACAATAATTCCTTAACATGATTTGGTAAATGTAAGAAAACAGGTAATCCAGACATGCATTTGTAAATGCAAGAAAGTCGTGAAGATTAAATCTTATTCATTGATTTCAAAAGACTATAAGAATATGTCAAAATTTCTCCATTCCTCGACAAGATTAATTCTAATTTAAAGATTGATTAACCCAACTATTCTGATAGGGAACGAATAACTGATATTTATGGTGGTTGATATACTATGATCTACCCCATTTTCCACCTTTTAAAATTAATTGTGCCTTAATTTAATATACACCAATTTTTTTTACATAAAATGTGGTCGTTATTACTGACTAGCAACATGCCCTAAATAACATTAATACATTAAATACATTTAATTAATTAATGCATTAATTAATAACACAATAATGCTTTAATTTATTATTATTTTATCGTTTTAATGTATTAATACATTAATATATTAACACACATTAATATATTAATAAAATAATGTATTAATGCATTAATGTATTAATTAGTACATTAATTAGTAATAATGTAATAATATATTAATGTATTAATAATGCTTTAATGTATTAATAATGTTTTAATGCATTAATGTTTAATACATTAATATATTAATGTATTAATTAGTAATAATGGTTTAATGCATTAATGTGTTAATGCATTAATGTATTAAACATTAATATATTAATTAGTAATAATGCTTTAATTTATTAATGTATTAATAATTTTTTAATATATTAATGCATTAATGTATTAATGGATTAATGTATTAATACATTAATGTATCAATATATTTAATGTATTTAAATTAATATATTAATGTATTAATACATTAATGTTTTAGTACATTAATGTATTAATACATTAATGTTTTAGTACATTAATGTCTTAATACATTAATGCATTAATATATTAAATACGTTAATGTATTAAATATATTGATGTATTAAATGTATTAAATGCATTAATGCATTAAATAAATTAAATGTATCAATGTATTAAATACATTAATGCATTAAATAAATTAAATATATCAATGTATTAAATACATTTATGTATTAAATACATTAATGCATTATAACATTAATGCATTAATATATTAAAGCATCATGAATACATTAAAACATTATTACTAATTAATATATTAATACATTAGTAAAACATTATTCATATATTAATACATTAATGTATTAATATACTAATACATTAGTAAAATATCATTAATACATAAATGTATTAATATATTAATGTATTAAATATATTAATGTATTAAATATTTTATAAATAAAACATAAATATTGATATTAAAACATTAATAATAAAGAAGTGATACATTAAAAAAGTATTTATATATTATTAAAATATTAATATATTATTAATACATTATAATAATGTATTAACTCATTATTATAAATGTAGTAATAAAACACAAGCAAATACATTACCTAATAAATTATAATAGTATATACTAAAACATTAATATTAAGTAATTAATATATTAAAAAAGTATCTATACATTATTAAAATATTAATATATTACTAATACATTATAATAATGTATTAACTCATTATTATAAATGTAGTAATATGGATTATAATAATATTTCCATCGATGATGTATATGGATTATTGATGTAGAGGGGACGTCGATTCCAAGTCATTCAATCTACCAACATAAATAATCCATACCATAACATTTTTTGGTAAAGGTTAGGGAAGAGCACCACCTTCTTAGTAATTGGTTTATCTTTCATTGTTCTAAAAACCACTATTACTATACTATATATATAAGGATAAAGTATCATATTAAATGAATTTTTTTCACCCACAAATTGGGGTTTATTTTATTTCTCTTTGACATTTAACAGATAAGAAGTTAAAGCAAATTTATGTCAACTTCTCTCAATTTCATAGACTTGGAGATTCTTCTTTAATGGTAAAATGGATACAATTTGTTAGTGAGATTCACGATACAATACTTCGACCTTTGGAAGATCAACTTAGGTTGATTGCTCATTCTCTTTTAATTTTTCCACTCTTGTATCTTTACAGAGTTAAATGAAGAAGTTGATAAATAGTGAAAAGAAGGTCACAATTTGCAAAGGGTCCCTATGACTTTGTGAAATCATGGATGAGCTAATTTTTTTTAATTGAAAAAAAATTAATTAATTTTTAAGATTCTAATCTATTATTTAATTCAACAATTTTTATATGTTTTTTAAAATTGGAGTAGTTTTATAATTATATTTCCCCATTTATAAATGAATATTATGGACTATATAAATTTATGTGGA
>SNQJ01S0214263.1:0-15664 GCA_010110895.2 Picea sitchensis | reverse complement strand
GGTCTACCCCCTTTGGCTTCCCTAGGAGTAAGCCTAGACGGAAGAGGTTCCGGTCAAAGTGACAGCGTGGACTGTGAACCTAGGCATTGTGCCTCCAAGGACACACTAAGTGAGCCGGACTTAGCTCACGTTTGCAATTGTGTATAAGGACGGCAACAGGTCCAAACTTGTTCTATTTGTTATCTACAGCCCCTGATCTACATTTTGACAGTGTTTCCATACATTTTGGAGGTCAGCTTCAAGGAGGCCGAAATATTGACTTGCTCAGCCAGAAAGGCATGCAACAGCACCAGATCTGGAGATTATTGCTCAACCAGGAGAGGCATTGCTCCTGTATTTGGCTTCAGTCACTTGTGGGAAGATCTAGAAGGCTCTATTACTCCATATTGCTGTCTCTTAAGGACGCATACATCCTTGGCTTCTTTATCACACTTATTTGTATCAGATCGACAGATCTACCAGCTTATTATAATAAATAAAGGTCAGATCTGAAGCTTTCTTGAAGTATATCTGTTTTGTGTCTCTTGTATCATGTGATTTATTTCTTGTTGTCTTTAAAAATGCTATAAAACTCTGCATAAAACTTCCATAGCACAGCAACAAAAATAAACCACAAAGAACTTCAGAAAATTCATAAAGTTCCCTAGCGAATCTGCTTGGGAACATTACAGGATTAAAAGTTTTTCCACGTTAAAGCTGAGGTGTGTATAAAGGCAGCAACACAACCAAGGTAACTTTTTCATCTTTGGGCATGTCACACATTAGTTTCAGGAGCCCCATGCCATTTGGTCTAATCACAGGCAAGGGGTGCTGACCATAAAAAGCCAATATATTGATAGGTGTGCTTAATGATAACTAAAACCAAATAATAGTTTGTACATGGCAATTCAAATTTATCTTTGCCATGACCCAACTTATAACAAGTACGTAAGGCACTCAATAAGAAAAGTCTATGTCATATTCGACAAAAGGATACAACCTATCCCACTGCTATTAAAAAAAAGGTGATGGCAGTAATGCACTTCCGAGACATAGAACACTCTCATAAGGAAATATACCCTTCTAGAAATTCATTGTATGTCAGAACTTGTAGAATGTATTGCCCACAAAAAATTGAACAGATAATGTAAATGTATGAGCGGCATTCACAAGCAAAGATCATGCTGTTATCATTATCTCAAAATTTGGTCTTTGCAGAAATCGTTTCAAGATTTGAAAATGAGTGTGAAAAGTTGAGTTCAACAAGTTAAACGAGAATAACGTTCATGACAATGCTCAATGACAAAAATATGGCATACTTCTAGTATTTCAAGAAAACTATTAGAAGTGTTCTTCACCCAAAAATTAAAACAAATGCATGCATTCAATTTGAGTGTAAGTTCTGCAACATAAAAACCTTGTACACGGCTCCTTTTGCTGAGATCTTTAAACTTCTAACTCTTCCTTGAAATAGATCAGAATTGTTTCCAGAAATGGACACCTTCAGCTCACTACAATGTTCAATCTGTAACAGGGAGAAAACAGGTTGTCAGTTTTCTCTGATATGACTTTTCTTTCCATAAGCAATTTGTGTAGCCTTGAGAAAATTAAAATATAGCTTTTACTCATCACTCTTCCATTTTAACTCTCTCTTTCTCTCTCACACACACAAACTCACACTCCACCCAGAGGCAGACATGCACAAACACAAAGGAAGAGATACAATTGTAAAAATAAAAACTGGCACATAAGATTAGGTAACTAGAACATGAATATGTACAGTAGATATAGGACATATATAGTGTTAGCTTTTGGATTACTCTGAAAGTGTTTACACCATGTTTGGGGGTGCTTCATGAGATTTGGGAACATGGTGTATGTTCAGCCCCCTAGATGGTCTGTGATGAATTTGCATGTGGGAGATGGTTTATGATGGATTTGCACATTGAAGATGGCTTACTCGATGATTGCTTGACATTCTTACCAAAGAGAGTTGAAGTTCTCTTGACAGCCTGGTTGACATCCTTCATGATGGCCACATGGAGATGTTTGTTTGCTTGGAGAACACCCTACTTAGGAGGAGGAGCATTGTGCATCTTAGAAGAGGGCATCAAGCCCTAGACAACATGGGTTAGCTTGGATTCTTGTATGGAGACTTGGAGTTGGCTCAAGGATCCATGGGCTGCAATAGTGTTGATGCAAGGGGAGTGTACCTAGTGTACTACATGGATTAGGAGGATTAATGGAGCCTGTGGAGGCTTGTAGGAGTGTTGGACACACCTCATGGAGCGCCCTTTCATTGGGATCCTTGCTTGATTTGGACCTAGTGGGCTACATGGCTAAGGAGGATTAATGGAGCCTTTGGAGGCTTGTAGGCGGAGTGTTGGACACACCTCATGGAGTACCCTTGCATTTGGAGCCTTGCTTGTGGACGACATCACCTTGGAGCTTGACATGTGTACCCTTGGCGTGTAGTGCTCCACGTGTCTCAGCCTACATGTGTTATTGTAGGTTGCTAGTAAGGGCATTGACCCACATGTATTGTTGGCCTCCCTTACCTCTCATATATATAGAGGAAGGTGAGAGTCCTTTCATTCATCATTATCATACTCTTCTCTTTGTACTTGTCTTCTTGGAGTGATTCACTAGAGTTCATGAGGAAACTCCAGGAGAAACTATGGAAAGGAAAGAGGAGATCTTTGTTGGGAGCTTTCTTTTGTAACAAGGGTTTACTCTTGTGAAGAAGACATTGGAGATGATGATCACTTCATACTCTTTCATTCTTGTTCATCTCATGTTATAGATGTGACTAGATGAGTGCACTAGTCATCCTCTCTCTCTCTCTTATATCTTCATTTGCACTTGATCTCTCTCTCTCTCTTGGAGTCGCTAGGGTTTCTTGAGCTTTGCAGTATCTTAAAGACTAGTATTACGGTTTCATCCCTTGGAGATTTCGAGATTAGGGTTTTGAGGTGAGGTTGTACTTGGTGAAGAAGAAAGGAGGAGGAGGTTGTTAGAATATAATGGATGTGCTCATTTAACCATAGACAATATAGCAATATTGTCACCCAACCATAGGTCGAAGCCACCCCTGAGCACCTTAACCTTGACAGAGAATCATTTTGGAAGCAAACCCTAGGCTAGATAGCTAAACAAAAGTGGTGCACCTTTCTCCAAGGATAGTGCACCAAGCAAGAGTAACAAGATCTGATCAGAGAGTCCAAGCCAAAACCGAAATCTGCTAGTTGCAACAGTTGCAACAACATCTCTCCTCCTAACTTGCACACAAACGGGCCAATTGCGGTGCGCACAAGTGTTGCTTCTGCAGTTCTGAGAATACTGGCTAGAATGAAGACTGGCCTCTTGTATTTATACTATTTCTAGCAGATTGCCTGGGCTGACTTCTCATTCTGGGTACTAATTCTTTAGTATATAACATTTCCTTTAGCCGACTTCCTCTCTTGGAGGCTAATAACCTAATACAACTCATTCTCTTGTGTCGACTTGTCTTCTAGGGTTATTAACCAATTAATTAGAGTTTCTTCTTGTTTCCCGAAATATTTTATTCTCGTCAGGTTTAAACGTGGAGGTAAATACCTCCCGCAACTACCATAATATCAACACTCCCTCCTAGCTAGGGAGGTATTGAAGGTAATGGTCTTGAGCACAAACATACCATTCACCCGATGTCATCAACATAGCTGTATAGATTATCTCATGATTAGATCATGAGCACCATCATCTCTATTAGTTGTCATCAACTGCATCATCTCTCGAAACCATACTCCATCTGAGTAATCAGACATGATGTTGGGTAAGTCATTTACTCCACAGAGTGACACAAGAACCATTCTTCTAATCCAGACATATGTCCTAGAAGAATAAATGTTCTGGACCATTTTCTATCTGGAGAATCTTTGTCCATCAGTACACTGATCATCCATATAGCTGATAATTATTTTCAACACTACTGATAGTCTACAAGACAATCGTAAAAATGTCATTCAATAAATGTTCTTGACCATTTTCCATCTGGGAAATATATGTCCATCAAGACAATCGACATCATTCATTTGACTGATAATTATTTTCAACACTACCGATAGTCAAGACAACGGAAATGTCATTCCATAGAACACAATCAGAACCATCCATAGTAGCAATACACCACAATCCGGGGCTGGTACACTACCACACCTCAAGAATATACGCATATTTGATCGCGACATATGAATGCTAATCGCTGGAACACATCCACAACAAGATACATCTACCGGGTCCGCAGACATACGTACTTTCATATCAATCATCATATCATCTGATATCAACCTGCACGTAAACAATGTTATGATATAAATGAATCATCTGGGCCATTCTAACACTCACATCTATGATCCGAAGAGATTCTACCGAAGGTAAACATCAACGATGAGCTATCTCGACTATTCTTCTCTAGCAACGAAGAATAATTGTCCCAATTTCTCGAGCCTCGACCATTCACCTATCTTGGCCATTCCTCCAACACTAAAAAAGTGGGTAGTTCCCGAGAGAATGAGTCCGCCTCTAGAATGCCTCGCCCCTCGACAGGAACCTAGACCATTCATCTATTCACGCTCCTCCAAGACTAAACAAAGTGCAACCTCGAGAGAATGAATCTTCCCTAGTGAATGACTATCCCCGCACTAACCTCCAAAACGGACTATTTTCAAACTACCACACAATTAGAGTTGAAGAATGACCGTCTGACAGGCGCGAATCAGCCTTCTTGACCACTACTGCGAGTGACCGCCAAGAAGAGAGACCGCCCTGTGACCATTCCCCCACACCGCCAAGGGAATCAAGCACTATGGTACATCATCATCCATCGGTTTATTTTCATTACTTAAAATGACCGTTTCGGATTCGACCATTTTCCGAACTGAAAATGCCTGTCTGTCAGTAATCTCAAACCACTTTCCAAACCGGAAAGGAATCGCTTAACTCGACCATTTTTCAACTTGAAAATGATTGTCCTTAAATCAATGATATGTCAGTGCTTCCTCTCCCAACCTCGAGTCACCTTTTCCTTTTTCAATAAGGAATTTGTCTCCATGATCTCCAACTTGTTTTTTGAGTATGTAAAATCTTTCATCTTGGATAGAGTCTTTACCAAAATATCTCGCTTATTTGCTCATCCGTGGAGATATATATCGGAGAACCACTTCTCTTTCTCTTTTCTGGACTTCATCAATGAGAATGTAATGCTTGATCTCAAATGTACTTCTGGCTCTTCGAACACCGGGTTTTCTCCTCAAGACTGCCATAGCTTTGATCAATATAGTATATCATCATTGGATTCATCTTTTGTTCTCGCTAGCTCATAACATTTTGGCAAGGGTCAAACTCGAACATATCCAAGTGGTAATTCTTCTCATCATGACAGCTTTGTCATGGATTGGCAATACATCATCCTAATCTTCTGAGTAACCATTCTCGATACATTATCTCCTTTCAAGTTAGAGAATCTTCACCACGCTTCGCTGTGCATTGGAGGTTCTTCACCAAGTTGTCTTTTTCATCTGGATACAAGGGTCTTCTTCGCATACCTCAAGGGCTTGAGGTTGCTCTACATACGCACTTTGTTCAATTATTCTGGATAAAAATCTAACTGATGTAATATCCAACCCATGGATATTGTGGTTGATATAATGGCTCATATAGAGGTATGTCTAAGCCATACGGAACAAAGCAATGATCGTAGTCTTCCCTCCATCTAGGAAACCCTAGTTCTAGATCCTTCTGCACGCCACATTCATAAGTCTTCCATAATCGCCTTCATCACATTTTTCATTTCCTCTACTTGATTGATTTTAGTGGGTTCAGTCAGCCGGGTAGTCTTGTGATTTTTGATGCAATGATTGGTTGTTCTAGCTTTTCTCTCAATCTTCATTCTTCTTCATGTTTCTATTTAGCTCTTAACCATGGAGTTTTTCTATAGATTCCATGCCCTCAAGATTCCAACTTTTTTCTTTCATCATAGGATCATGGATGTGGGATGGACAACCGCTGATCATTTCCAAGAGTTACTTTCTAAGAAGACTTCTTTTTTGAAGTCGCCACCACAATGCATAGCCATGGTTGCTACCATGGATAGATACCTCATCACATGACTCATATCACTGGGGATTAGCTCCCTCCTAACTTGTTTCTCACATGAGTGCATGCTCTTCTTTTGAAATATATAATCGGCTCCCTACATCTGTAGAGTCCAATGCTTTGTCTCAGATCCTTATTTCTTCAAGAAAAGTGTCACAAATCTTTACCAATTTCTTCTTGATTAAGACTTTTGCCCTTTACTTCTTCTAGGTTTCTTTCAGACATCGCATTTCCTCGGGCTTATCTTGCAGCTTGTGCATTTATGCACAACTTCCATGAATTGTTACTAGGTTTGTTGATGTACTTCATCCCTTTCACGCATGTTTGACTTGTAGTCATTGTGATAGTTTTATCCTATCCTCATTTTTCTTCCACAGCTATAGTTTCTTGAACATATCTTCTAGGAAGGATATGCAAGATAAGTGTACAAAAACATGCAGCAAGAACTATGTAGACAGTACATACCTTGTCTTTAGAAGAATAAGTTTTTTTTTTATCCTGGTTGGTCTTCTTTGAGGGTTTCCCTTTCTTCGGACAACCGATGCTTCATGTGTCTCCTTCCTTTTCTTTTAGCTCAGGACACTGATTCCCACGTGAGGACCATATTTTCTCGACAAGTAAAGCATTGTATTTCTCTCGACATATTCTCTTTGATTTGGCTCTGAGCCAAACTTCCTTTTTGTTCCTAAAATTCTTGAAACTTGCTATGAAGGCTGATCATCGTGATTTTTAGTTCTCTTTTTCACTAATCCTGATTCTTTCAGGCACAAGTCCAAAAGTTCTTTCCAAATGTGTATACCTTATTGTGTTCATGCTTCATGCAAATGTATCCCATGTTCAAAGAATGCTGAGTACTATTTACGGGCCTTTTCCGAAATGATTTCTTGGTTGTCAGTTGATCTCTCTGTCCGTAGAGACTACTGTATGTTTTCATGACTATTCATCTTCATACCAGTCCATCCTCTACTCATTATTGTCCAATGTTTCTAATTGAGAAAAGGCTTGTTAGAGCATCATACATCTTCGATGAGTCAGGATGGGAGTTGTAGGGTATCAAATGGTCTTTATAGAATCCACTATGATACTTGTTATCGCACAGCCAGCTAGAAGTAAAGGCTATAAGGTAGAGCAAATTGGCGAACAGAACCCATATCCCACCCAATGCCCCTGATGGTGTAGGTTCTTTCTCTTTAGGAGTAAGAAATTAAGGGAGACTCCCACGACCGCTTGAAAGGGCAGCGACAATAGACATAATGCCCTTTCATATCACTAATCGATAGTCTCACAAAATAGCCACTAATAATAAAGTACATGAATTAAAGAAAAAAGAAAAGTACCCCATGGTAAGAATGCAAACAAGGAAACCGATAATGCAAGTAATCTCGTTGAAATTTATATATGTTAAAGATTATCCGATATTCAATATGAGCAATTTTAAAAGTGAAACATTTTAAGTCAATGTTTATTAAAACATAATGAAGCAAGAATACTTCATCAATAAATACTAGAATGATACAATGACTATATCAAATAACTTTAACCAATTAATGCCTTCTAACTATCATTCAATTAATTAAAAGACAAAACGCTGTTGCAATAAAGATGAAATATTCAATGATGACGCCAACAACTTAGGGTTAGTAGGTTAGTCTAGGCTAGCTAGTCTAGTTAGGTTTCAGTCTCAAAAGGCTCGGGAGTGTTTGGATCCAATTCTACTTCAATCTTTGAGGCTTGAGATCAGTGCCTTCGGATTAGATGGAGTCAATTATGAAGGATGCAACAGTTGAAGGATGAGATCTTTAAAGGACTAGAGGGAAGTTTCTGCTAAAGGGGACAAATTGCAACTGTGGGAGAGAGGTACTCCTGTTGCTAAAGCAAGCTCTCTCCTCCTTCCCATCAGACAACTAGCTCAAATTAAACACAAAGTCAAGACAAGAGGGTTTAAAGAGGGAGAGTGTTGCTAAGGTGAGACTCTTTCGTCAAACCCTAAAAGAAAAATGTTCTTAGGTGTAGATAACTTAGGCCTGGGACGCCCTCCTCCTCTTGAAGTCAAAAAAGGTACGGCTAGCTAAGGGGAAGAAGAAAAAGGAGGTAGTTATAAGCTAGGCTCTCTTCTTCTTCTTCAATGGCTAAAATTTTTCTATCAGGACATGAGACAAGGACCTACAAATGTGTGTTTGTCACCTAGGGTTTTGATTCAAGAAATTATAAATACATGTAAGAAATAAGACTACAACCATTCAATCAAGAAGTTTCTGCGAAAACATTTCTTACAATTCATCAAGAAATAATCATGTAAACCCTAGTTGTAACACCTTCCTTCAAGAAAACATCATAGAATGCCAAAAATCTCTTCCTTCAACAAGTGTGCTTCCTCAAATCACCCAATAACCCAAATAGGGCGAAAATTTCTCGTGACCTCACTATGAGTAAGTGAAAGGTTGATGATCAAAATGAGAGTTAAAACCCTCAATATATAGTGTATCAATGACCTAATTTTTACCTTTTAGGTCATGCACAAGGGCTATAATGTCAAAATCATACCGCTACATTAAATGCTAAGTAAAAGCCCTAATCAAGCAAAAGGTGAGACATCAAGCCCCTTTGAGGGAGATCTATTCTTCCGTGGCCAAGGCAAACATCCTGAAGCCAAACGTTAGCCCTCCTGGGCTCTTCCAAACTGCCATTAATGCAAGTTAACCACTTCGGCCCATCCGCCATACCATGATGACGCCATAAGCCTCCTAGTGACGTCCCCCCTGGTCATCTGGAGCCAACGTTTCACTTCAAGTGGGTCAATCCTCAGGTCCAAGTCGCCCAAAGTGCCCTTGATGGAACATCCTCTTCATCTCCTGCAGGTAAAGGCTCCCCGGATCCATCTCCATCCTCTGCCGCCGCCTCGATGGGTCCCAAAGATCTCGCTTTCAGGGCTCTTTCACCCATGGAGGTCTGCTAAATCGACATCCTCCTCATAAAATGGCCCAAATGGTACCCTCGCCAACCACGGCATGGTCTTTGCACATCAAAAGCTGCCTCCATGGGCTCATCGTCATGGATCATAGTAATTTCAACAAGACTTCATCATCAATATTATTAAACATGCATAAAACCCTAGACATCGGGCCAATAGCTCAAAGACATTACAAAACCTACAATACAAGATTGAGAAAAAGGACAAGGCATCCTATTGGGCTAGTGTCCATAAGAAAAGGAAAGTATCTAGAAGATCTCATCCAAGCCATGTAAGTGAGGTGATGTATAGGGGATGTCCAAGCATGAGGTGCGCGAGGGCCAAGGGTGCATAAGTGTTAACTGTGGTGCCTCAGAGAAGCGAAGAATTGTCATGGATGCATTTTTCCAAAGCCCATTCTTGCTCTTATTTTTCTCTCTTGTTTTATTCTTTTATTTGTTTCTTCTTCTTTCTTTTCATTCAAGAACTAACCAGGGGACAATCGCCTTGGCATGGTGACCGAGTTGCCAAGCATACTCACAAGTACTTCTACAGAGATGAGAAGGTTGGTTTGTGATGAGACCCCTTTCCTTGGCTATGCAACCAAAGCATCATCGCCTGCATGTAACCGATGGTGGCAATGTTACACCACTTCAGGGTACCCATGGACCTTAATAGGTCGGGTTGGCTCGTGATGAGATCCCTATCCTCGGGACTAGGTCTTTGTTTTGTTATTTTTCCCGTCCTTCTTGTTTCTTGCCGAGAGGCTTTTTAATGCCTTCCTGGGATCCTCCGCTAAGCATCTCGAGGTTTTATTTCTAGGCTTTTTATCCTTTACCACTGCTACCTTCTAGGCCTTTAGCCCCTCTTCTTCCACGAGATAAGATGCAACCCCACAAACAAATCATAATGCCCAGACTAGGGGAACGAGATAGATGAATGGGAGATAAGATGAAAAAAATGGTACTATGATGAGAGCGGACGATGGTTTTTCAGAAACCCCGCTGGCAAACCACCTACGCTAATGCTTGCTATTGCACCCTGTCAATTCCCCCAATGATTGTCAAGTGGGCAAATGTAAGATCCAAGCGCTTGTTAGAGATAAAGGAATCGATGCATATATTTAAAGGTTTTAATGATCAAAAGCGTATACATACCATGATATTCGGCCCACTACTCATGGAGCAAGAACCTCTTCTCAAGCATACGTGACCAGCCGATGGTGATGGATGTTGTTGCTAACAAGACAAAGCCGATGGAAGAAGAAAAGTATGTGCCCTCCAAGGCCATGTTTCAGTCAATCCCGCCTTTCTGCATCTATGTCTAGGACTCAGGCCTCGAGATGATCTCCTAGTTATCCTCAAAAGGGATAACAATACCTTTCATGGCATTGATGTCATTGTCTTTGAACTTTCCATAACTACAACGCTTTTATGCATTCTTCTTTTTCCTTCTTCAAACTCGTTCCACAATCTTCCTTTCATCGAGCATTCAACACTTTGTTCAAGTATGATGAGATCGATCCTTGTCTTCCATGCTCAAGTTGAAGCCCCTTCTAGCTTGTTTTCCGACTTCATAGAGTAAGTCGGTTCGCTTTGGACTTGGTCAACCCTAGATTTGACCAAAAGCTCAAACTTGACGCCTTGGCTTACTGAGAGTACCGAGATGCGCTAGGCTTGGGCGCACTAGTCTATCCGAAATTAGGTCAATCCCTTCACTAAGGTGCCTCAACGAGAGGATAAGGGTTTTCGTTGTCGCAGTAAAAACCGGTTGCAACTCTAACTAAGCAATCCTCCCACCTATCTTCCAAATGCTAGATCATTCAAAGATAGTGGGCCCATAACCCGTTGGAATATAATGGATGCCTGATTTAACCATAGACAATATAGCAATACGGTCACCCAACCATAGCCAAAGCCACCCCCGAAAGCACCTTAACCTTGACAGAATCATTCAAAGTAACCCCTAGGCTAGATAGCTAAACAAAGGTGGTGCACCTTTCTCCAAGGATAGTGCACCAAGCAAGAGTAACAAGAATTGATCAGAAAGTCCAAACCAACTCAAGAGAGAGTCCAGTTAAAACCGAATTCTGAAAAGAAATGCGAACAAAGATCTCCTCCAAACGCATTAAATTGGCTAACTACGCTATACGCTTGTTGTTTCTACAGCTCAGAATACTGCTAGAATGAAGACTGGGCTCTTATATTTATAATGGCTTCTCAAGTAGACCGCCTAGGTCAACTTCTCATTCGGGTACTAATTCTTTAGTATATAACATTTTAGCCGACTTCCTTCTCTTGGAGGCTAATAACCTAATACAATTCATTCCTTTGAGCCAACTTGTCTTCAGGGTTATTAACCAATTAATTAGGCTTTCTGTTTCCACATATTCTATTCTCAAGCCGTGTTTACACGGAGGTAAATACCCCCACAGCCTACCATAATATCAACAGAGGCATCTTGCCTTGGACGACTTTCTTCAGTGATTCATGCTTGTTGGAGCTCCTTGGTTGACAGCTCTCACTAGGCTATGTTATGTACATGAACTTCATCTCTATGCATATTAATGAAGTTTCAAATAACATGTCCAATAGTTATGTAAATTGAAGATTTGATTTTCATCCATCTATGTTTTTCATGGTTTGTAATTTCCAATTATATATGTCTTGTTGATTTGCTGCTATGGGTGATCAGACAGCGGGATTTTAACATTATAATTTATAATGAAGAAGATAAAGGTTGTTTTGATGTCAGACACGCTGTTAATATGGGTTTTAAATGATATGGTTTATACATGATAAGATTGCCCTAGGGGGCTGAAACTTATCAAAACACCCTTTGGTGTTTTCTCTTGGATTGCCTAGAAGTTAGAGGTTGTTAAGGATTGAAATATTGTCCACTACCACTGCTATTTTGTTTATATTTCATAACATCCCTATACGAAATTCACAAGGTTAAGATCTAAGAAACTTCTAGGATAGAGGTGAAATTTCAGGGACTGGGTATAAGAAATTTCAATTCACCTAAATTTCCACATGGTATCAAGGATTTTGAGGGAGATTGTATTTCAGTTGAAGCCACCTTTGAGAGGTGGTTGACCTTGTTTGAGGTCACTAGGTGTGATACCCTAGGTTGCTTGTGAGAAGCACTTGGACCCTTGGAAGGGTTTGTCTACTTCATATACTATTGATTTTGTGCAATTGAGACTTGTCCAGGATGTGTAAGGTGACTTTGATTTTGTGCAATTGAGACTTGTCCAGGATGTGTAAGGTGACTCTTAGTCTTAGAGAGTGTGACTTGGATGGAGCTCCCAATTTTCTTCATTGGAAGCTTAAACTCCAATTACTTATGGCAAAAGCCAATCTTTGGGAGCACGTTGTGAAGGAGATTCTAGAACCTGCCGATCTAGCATTGTTCGGCCATGTTATCCCCGACATCAGGGATAATCTCAGGGAGATCATGTCTCGAGGCCCACATGGTCCTAGACATGGAATCGAGAGTTTAGATTGATTCTGAGTAATGGCCCTCGAAGGCCCATCTTTCTTCTTCCCAGCAAGAGTCCTCTCTGATGCAAAACCAACCCGGTAGTGATGGAAGCTGCTACCGACCTGGGCTTGCATCAGAGAGGACTTTTGCTCCATGAGGTAATTGGTCCGAGGTATCATGGTATGTGTCATATTTGGATCGCTATAACCTTCTATATATGCATTAGGTTCCTTTTCATTTCGGATGACTTTGGATCTTTACACTAATCCACTGACCATTGTTAGCATTACGGGGTAACTTAGCCAAGTCGGGTATTCATGGGTTTTGTTACCAAAGGGTCGCGACATCAGTCTCATTCCACCATCTTATCACTTTTACATCTTATACCCTCGCCATCCATCCCATTCCCCTAGTCCGCCATTAGGATGACCCTCGTGGTACATTTTGTCTTGTGGGAAGAAGGGGCTAAAGGCCCGGGGTAAAAGCATTGGTAAAAGATAAAATCCATAGGAAATGAAACCGAGATATGCTTCGCCCAAGGGATCCCCGAAGGCACAAAAGCCTCCTCGACAAGAAACTAAGGGACCCTCTAAGAAAATGATAAATAAATGCAAGAGACCCCGAACCAAGAGGATGGAGGTCTCATCACTTCCAGCCGCCTTAATATGTTCATAGGTATTAGTGCGGCATTGCCACTATCCGGGTCACCAAACCGTGGCAATGACCTTTGGTTGCATGGCCAAAGGAAAGGGGTTCCCATCAATGGTTACCCTTCTCATTTCTCAAGAAGATACTAGTGGGTAACGCCACGCTCGCCACCGCCAAGGCAGTGTCCTCTTCGTCACGAGCTTGTAGTAAAAAAGCAAAGAAAGATAAGGCAAGTGCTCTTAAAAAATGCATCCATGATTCGTACAAATACCGCTTCCCCACAAAGGCACCCACAGACAACACCACTTTGGTCCGACTATAACCGACATCCCTAAAACCATATCATCTCATTACATGGCTTGAATGATCCTTTTGAGGAAACTTTCCATCTTCTCGTGGATATTAGCCCAATAGGTTGTCTTGGCTTCCCTTAGCTTTGTATAGTAGATCCGTGTACTGTCTTTGAGCTCTTAGATGATGTGTGTCGTGACTCATGCATATGTTTGATAAATTTAATGATGAGATATGATTTACATTGCTATGATGCCTTGGGATCAATATTTCCCTGGAGGGCGAGTCTTTGATGTGCAGGACTGTGCCCACGGGACAAAGTACCGTGAGATCTGCACATGGGGAGATGATTAGCTCTGACCTCCATGGGTCTGAAGATCCCACCAGATGGTTGATGGGATGGCAGGCGTGACAGAGTGGTGACGCAGCCCCGCGTAAGAAGAAGAGGGACGCCATCGACGCTTTGGCAAAGATTAACCCATGGGGTGACTCACCCCTGTGGTGAAGGATGGCTTTGATGGGCGCAGATGCCCCCGAGCGCATCAACGCTCGGAGGATGTGGCGCGATGTTTGGACCTTGGTGGCACGGTGGCGCCTGCGTGAGGCCCAAAGGGGCAACGCTTTTGTCTTCGGAGCGTGCATTGTTCCTCGGGAAGGGACAACGTTTCCCTCAGAGGTGCTTGACGTCTCCCTTTTAGCTCTTTTTTTTTGACATTTTAGCATTTAAAGTGACAAACAATGAAATATTGTAAAGTCACCTTTGTCTGCCGCTTAATGACCTAATTGTAAATTAAAGGTCATAGAGATGATATAAATTGAGAATTTTACCCTCATTTGAACATAACATAATTTGCTCTCTTGTGAGAGTGACTCTTTTTATCTTGTCTTGGATATTTGCTCTTGGAGAGGCCAATTTGAGGAGTGACTATTTTGGCATGCATATGGTGTTTTTGTCATTGAAGTTTACAACTAGGGTTTGATTATGCTCATGGATTTGTAAGTACCCTTTGCATGCAAAACTTCTTTATTGAATGGTTGAATTATTGCTACTTTTCTGGTTACATTGTTGTTATTTGCTTAATCATTGAAACCCTAGGGAGCCAAACACAAGTAGGTCGTGGCTTCATGTCCCAAACTACTAGCCATTGATTAAAGAGGGTTTAGCCTCGCCATAGCTAAGACTACCTTTTTTCTGAGTTAGCTTTGGATACAAGTTGAAAAAGAGGACGCCCTAGGGCCTAATTGAGTTTACACCTGTGGTTTGCACTCTAGGGTTCGAAATTGTCCCCAAGCAACACTTTTCAGCTCTAGACTTGTATTTAAAAGCTAGCCGCTTTTGCCAAAGAGTTCTATGAAAGAGGGAGGAGCATGAGGCCTTAGCTTTAGCTACACCGAATGAGCCTCCTCCCCTTAGGTTTGACTTGGTGGCCTTGCCATTGCAACAATCTCACGCTTCAATCCTCCGCTGGCCCCGTCCTTAGATTTAGATTCTCCCAAGCCATTAGCCTTACTCCTTGACTCCATTTACCCAAGGCACTAGTCTAAGAACAAAACGTTGAGGTTTATGTGCTAAATTAACTCTTTCAAACTCTCTTTATTTGAAACCCTAACTAACCCTAGAAGATGATGACGTCTTGCCTTTTCTAGACTTGTGTTTGGACCAAAAGTTGCGGCTGACTCATCTCTTTGTAGCCATAGAGGTTTCAAGCAATTTCGTTGGTTGATTTGTCAAAACGTCCACCTCTTTGACTAGCTAACCCTAACCCTAAAACAGCAACAATATAGGTGACGTCAAGCCTCCTCTTAACCCTTATTTAAGTGCAAACGTTTTGGCTTTTGCCCTCCTTTGGTAAACATTTAAGTGTAGAACGTTTTCATTGGTTTATTTAGCAAAAGGTCCACTTATTTGTCTTGCTGAAATAGGGTTGACGTCACCTTTTAGCAGGTGTGACGCAGCAACAATATTTATATGAGCAGATTTATGATATCCATTGCATTGTGATAATAAAAAGATTTGATTTTATACATTGAATCAGTGTTGCCAGAAGCGGGAGCGAAGCGGGAGCGTTTTAGGAAGCGGGAGCGTCGGAAGCGTCATTTTCCAAAAATCCTCGGAAGCGAAGCGTCCGGGAAGCGTCTGTTATATATATATATATAATTTTTTTATATATATTG